>JAKIJQ010000098.1:0-30000 GCA_023373905.1 Rhizoglyphus robini | reverse complement strand
ACACACACACACACACACACACACACACACACACACACACACACACACACACACACACACACACACACTGATGTGGTGATGATGACTGTTGTGCATTGTGACCAACCTGACAAAGATCGTTTTAAACAACCTTCATATACCAAATGCTCATTGGACACAGACACACACACACACACACACACACACACACACACACACACACACACTGATGTGGTGATGCTGACTGTTGTGCATTGTGACAAACCTGACAAAGATCGTTTTAAACAACCTTCATATACCAAATGCTCATTGGACACAGACACACACACACACACACACACACACACACACACACACACACACACACACACACACACACACACACACACACACACACACACACACACACACACACACACACACACACACCTGATGAGGTGATGCTGACTGTTGTGCATTGTGAACAACCTGACAAAGATCGTTTTAAACAACCTTCATATACCAAATGCTCATTGGACACAGACACACAGACACACACACACACACACTGATGTGGTGATGATGACTGTTGTGCATTGTGACCAACCTGACAAAGATCGTTTTAAACAACCTTCATATACCAAATGCTCATTGGACACAGACACACAGACACACACACACACACACTGATGTGGTGATGCTGACTGTTGTGCATTGTGAACAACCTGACAAAGATCGTTTTAAACAACCTTCATATACCAAATGTTCATTGGACACAGACACACACACACACACACACACACACACACACACACACACACACACACTGATGTGGTGATGCTGACTGTTGTGCATTGTGAACAACCTGACAAAGATCGTTTTAAACAACCTTCATATACCAAATGCTCATTGGACACACACACACACACACACACACACACACACACACACACACACACACACACACACACACACACACACACACACACACACACTGATGTGGTGATGATGACTGTTGTGCATTGTGACCAACCTGACAAAGATCGTTTTAAACAACCTTCATATATTAAATGCTCATTGGACACAGACACACACACACACACACACACACACACACACACACACACACACACACTGATGTGGTGATGCTGACTGTTGTGCATTGTGAACAACCTGACAAAGATCGTTTTAAACAACCTTCATATACCAAATGCTCATTGGACACAGACACACACACACACACACACACTGATGTGGTGATGATGACTGTTGTGCATTGTGAACAACCTGACAAAGATCGTTTTAAACAACCTTCATATACCAAATGCTCATTGGACACAGACACACACACACACACACACACACACACACACACACACACACACACACACACACACACACTGATGTGGTGATGATTACTGTTGTGCATTGTGAACAACCTGACAAAGATCGTTTTAAACAACCTTCATATACCAAATGCTCATTGGACACAGACACACACACACACACACACACACACACACACACACACACACTGATGTGGTGATGCTTACTGTTGTGCATTGTGAACAACCTGACAAAGATCGTTTTAAACAACCTTCATATACCAAATGCTCATTGGACACAGACACACACACACACACACTGATGTGGTGATGATTACTGTTGTGTATTGTGAACAACATGACAAAGATCGTTTTAAACAACCTTCATATACCAAATGCTCATTGGACACAGACACACACACACACACACTGATGTGGTGATGATTACTGTTGTGCATTGTGAACAACCTGACAAAGATCGTTTTAAACAACCTTCATATACCAAATGCTCATTGGACACACACACACACACACACTGATGTGGTGATGATGACTGTTGTGCATTGTGACCAACCTGACAAAGATCGTTTTAAACAACCTTCATATACCAAATGCTCATTGGACACAGACACACACACACACACACACACACACACACACACACTGATGTGGTGATGATGACTGTTGTGCATTGTGAACAACCTGACAAAGATCGTTTTAAACAACCTTCATATACCAAATGCTCATTGGACACAGACACACACACACACACACTGATGTGGTGATGATTACTGTTGTGTATTGTGAACAACCTGACAAAGATCGTTTTAAACAACCTTCATATACCAAATGCTCATTGGACACAGACACACACACACACACACACACACACACTGATGTGGTGATGATTACTGTTGTGCATTGTGAACAACCAGACAAAGATCGTTTTAAACAACCTTCATATACCAAATGCTCATTGGACACAGACACACACACACACACACACACACACACACTGATGTGGTGATGATTACTGTTGTGCATTGTGAACAACCTGACAAAGATCGTTTTAAACAACCTTCATATACCAAATTTTCATTGGACACAGACACACACACACACACACACACACACACACACTGATGTGGTGATGATTACTGTTGTGCATTGTGAACAACCTGACAAAGATCGTTTTAAACAACCTTCATATACCAAATGCTCATTGGACACAGACACACACACACACACACACACACACACACTGATGTGGTGATGATGACTGTTGTGCATTGTGAACAACCTGACAAAGATCGTTTTAAACAACCTTCATATACCAAATGCTCATTGGACACAGACACACACACACACACACACACACACACTGATGTGGTGATGATTACCGTTGTGCATTGTGAACAACCTGACAAAGATCGTTTTAAACAACCTTCATATACCAAATGCTCATTGGACACAGACACAGACACACACACACACACACACACACTGATGTGGTGATGATTACTGTTGTGCATTGTGAACAACCTGACAAAGATCGTTTTAAACAACCTTCATATACCAAATGCTCATTGGACACAGACACACACACACACACACACACACTGATGTGGTGATGATTACTGTTGTGCATTGTGACCAACCTGACAAAGATCGTTTTAAACAACCTTCATATACCAAATGCTCATTGGACACAGACACACACACACACACACACACACACACACTGATGTGGTGATGATGACTGTTGTGTATTGTGAACAACCTGACAAAGATCGTTTTAAACAACCTTCATATACCAAATGCTCATTGGACACAGACACACACACACACACACACACACACTGATGTGGTGATGATGACTGTTGTGTATTGTGAACAACCTGACAAAGATCGTTTTAAACAACCTTCATATACCAAATGCTCATTGGACACAGACACACACACTCAATGATGTGGTGATGATTACTGTTGTGTATTGTGAACAACCTGACAAAGATCGTTTTAAACAACCTTCATATACCAAATGCTCATTGGACACAGACACACAGACACACACACACACACACACACTGATGTGGTGATGATTACTGTTGTGCTTTGTGAACAACCTGACAAAGGTCGTTTTAAACAACCTTCATATACCAAATGCTCATTGGACACAGACACACAGACACACACTCACACACACACTGATGTGGTGATGATGACTGTTGTGCATTGTGAACAACCTGACAAAGATCGTTTTAAACAACCTTCATATACCAAATGCTCATTGGACACAGACTCACTCACTCAATGATGTGGTGATGATGACTGTTGTGTATTGTGAACAACCTGACAAAGATCGTTTTAAACAACCTTCATATACCAAATGCTCATTGGACACAGACACACACACACACACACACACACACTGATGTGGTGATGATGACTGTTGTGCATTGTGAACAACCTGACAAAGATCGTTTTAAACAACCTTCATATACCAAATGCTCATTGGACACAGACACACACACACACACACACACACACACTGATGTGGTGATGATGACTGTTGTGCATTGTGACCAACCTGACAAAGATCGTTTTAAACAACCTTCATATACCAAATGCTCATTGGACACAGACACACACACACACACACACACACACACTGATGTGGTGATGATTACTGTTGTGCATTGTGAACAACCTGACAAAGATCGTTTTAAACAACCTTCATATACCAAATGCTCATTGGACACAGACACACAGACACACACACACACACTGATGTGGTGATGATTACTGTTGTGCATTGTGAACAACCAGACAAAGATCGTTTTAAACAACCTTCATATACCAAATGCTCATTGCACACAGACACACACACACACACACACACACTGATGTGGTGATGATTACTGTTGTGCATTGTGAACAACCTGACAAAGATCGTTTTAAACAACCTTCATATACCAAATGCTCATTGGACACAGACACACAGACACACACACACACACTGATGTGGTGATGATTACTGTTGTGCATTGTGAACAACCAGACAAAGATCGTTTTAAACAACCTTCATATACCAAATGCTCATTGGACACAGACACACACACACACACACACACACTGATGTGGTGATGATTACTGTTGTGCATTGTGAACAACCAGACAAAGATCGTTTTAAACAACCTTCATATACCAAATGCTCATTGGACACAGACACACACACACACACACACACACTGATGTGGTGATGATTACTGTTGTGCATTGTGAACAACCTGACAAAGATCGTTTTAAACAACCTTCATATACCAAATGCTCATTGGACACAGACACACACACACACACACTCACTGATGTGGTGATGATGACTGTTGTGCTTTGTGAACAACCTGACAAAGATCGTTTTAAACAACCTTCATATACCAAATGCTCATTGGACACACACACACACACACACACACACACACACTGATGTGGTGATGATGACTGTTGTGCTTTGTGAACAACCTGACAAAGATCGTTTTAAACAACCTTCATATACCAAATGCTCATTGGACACAGACACACACACACACACACACACACTCACTGATGTGGTGATGATGACTGTTGTGCTTTGTGAACAACCTGACAAAGATCGTTTTAAACAACCTTCATATACCAAATGCTCATTGGACACAGACACACACACACACACACACACACACTGATGTGGTGATGATGACTGTTGTGCTTTGTGAACAACCTGACAAAGATCGTTTTAAACAACCTTCATATACCAAATGCTCATTGGACACAGACACACACACACACACACACACTCACTGATGTGGTGATGATGACTGTTGTGCTTTGTGAACAACCTGACAAAGATCGTTTTAAACAACCTTCATATACCAAATGCTCATTGGACACAGACACACACACACACACACACACACTCACTGATGTGGTGATGATGACTGTTGTGCATTGTGAACAACCTGACAAAGATCGTTTTAAACAACCTTCATATACCAAATGCTCATTGGACACAGACACACAGACACACACACACACACACTGATGTGGTGATGATTACTGTTGTGCATTGTGAACAACCAGACAAAGATCGTTTTAAACAACCTTCATATACCAAATGCTCATTGCACACAGACACACACACACACACACACACACTGATGTGGTGATGATTACTGTTGTGCATTGTGAACAACCTGACAAAGATCGTTTTAAACAACCTTCATATACCAAATGCTCATTGGACACAGACACACAGACACACACACACACACTGATGTGGTGATGATTACTGTTGTGCATTGTGAACAACCAGACAAAGATCGTTTTAAACAACCTTCATATACCAAATGCTCATTGGACACAGACACACACACACACACACACACACTGATGTGGTGATGATTACTGTTGTGCATTGTGAACAACCAGACAAAGATCGTTTTAAACAACCTTCATATACCAAATGCTCATTGCACACAGACACACACACACACACACACACTGATGTGGTGATGATTACTGTTGTGCATTGTGAACAACCAGACAAAGATCGTTTTAAACAACCTTCATATACCAAATGCTCATTGCACACAGACACACACACACACACACACACTGATGTGGTGATGATTACTGTTGTGCATTGTGAACAACCAGACAAAGATCGTTTTAAACAACCTTCATATACCAAATGCTCATTGGACACAGACACACACACACACACACACACACTGATGTGGTGATGATTACTGTTGTGCATTGTGAACAACCAGACAAAGATCGTTTTAAACAACCTTCATATACCAAATGCTCATTGGACACAGACACACACACACACACACACACACACTGATGTGGTGATGATGACTGTTGTGCATTGTGAACAACCAGACAAAGATCGTTTTAAACAACCTTCATATACCAAATGCTCATTGGACACAGACACACACACACACACACACACTGATGTGGTGATGATGACTGTTGTGCATTGTGAACAACCAGACAAAGATCGTTTTAAACAACCTTCATATACCAAATGCTCATTGGACACAGACACACACACACACACACACACACACTGATGTGGTGATGATGACTGTTGTGCATTGTGAACAACCAGACAAAGATCGTTTTAAACAACCTTCATATACCAAATGCTCATTGGACACAGACACACACACACACACACACACACACTGATGTGGTGATGATGACTGTTGTGCATTGTGAACAACCAGACAAAGATCGTTTTAAACAACCTTCATATACCAAATGCTCATTGGACACAGACACACACACACACACACACACACACTGATGTGGTGATGATGACTGTTGTGCATTGTGAACAACCAGACAAAGATCGTTTTAAACAACCTTCATATACCAAATGCTCATTGGACACAGACACACACACACACACACACACACACTGATGTGGTGATGATGACTGTTGTGCATTGTGAACAACCAGACAAAGATCGTTTTAAACAACCTTCATATACCAAATGCTCATTGGACACAGACACACAGACACACACACACACACACACTGATGTGGTGATGATTACTGTTGTGCATTGTGAACAACCTGACAAAGATCGTTTTAAACAACCTTCATATACCAAATGCTCATTGGACACAGACACACAGACACACACACACACACTGATGTGGTGATGATTACTGTTGTGCATTGTGAACAACCAGACAAAGATCGTTTTAAACAACCTTCATATACCAAATGCTCATTGCACACAGACACACACACACACACACACACACACACTGATGTGGTGATGATTACTGTTGTGCATTGTGAACAACCAGACAAAGATCGTTTTAAACAACCTTCATATACCAAATGCTCATTGCACACAGACACACACACACACACACACACACACACTGATGTGGTGATGATGACTGTTGTGCATTGTGAACAACCTGACAAAGATTGTTTTAAACAACCTTCATATACCAAATTCTCATTGGACACAGACACACACACACACACACACACACACTGATGTGGTGATGATGACTGTTGTGCATTGTGAACAACCTGACAAAGATTGTTTTAAACAACCTTCATATACCAAATTCTCATTGGACACAGACACACACACACACACACACACACACACTGATGTGGTGATGATTACTGTTGTGCATTGTGAACAACCTGACAAAGATTGTTTTAAACAACCTTCATATACCAAATTCTCATTGGACACAGACACACACACACACACACACTGATGTGGTGATGATGACTGTTGTGCATTGTGAACAACCTGACAAAGATTGTTTTAAACAACCTTCATATACCAAATTCTCATTGGACACACACACACACACACACACACACTGATGTGCTGATTCTTACTGTTGTGCATTGTGAACAACCTGACAAAGATTGTTTTAAACAACCTTCATATACCAAATTCTCATTGGACACACACACACACACACACACACACTGATGTGGTGATGATGACTGTTGTGCATTGTGAACAACCTGACAAAGATTGTTTTAAACAACCTTCATATACCAAATTCTCATTGGAGACAGACAGACACACACACACACACACTGATGTGGTGATGATGACTGTTGTGCATTGTGAACAACCTGACAAAGATTGTTTTAAACAACCTTCATATACCAAATTCTCATTGGAGACAGACAGACACACACACACACACTGATGTGGTGATGATGACTGTTGTGCATTGTGAACAACCTGACAAAGATTGTTTTAAACAACCTTCATATACCAAATTCTCATTGGACACAGACACACACACACACACACACACTGATGTGGTGATTCTTACTGTTGTGCATTGTGAACAACCTGACAAAGATTGTTTTAAACAACCTTCATATACCAAATTCTCATTGGACACAGACACACACACACACACACACACACTGATGTGGTGATTCTTACTGTTGTGCATTGTGAACAACCTGACAAAGATTGTTTTAAACAACCTTCATATACCAAATTCTCATTGGACACACACACACACACACACACACACACACACTGATGTGGTGATGATGACTGTTGTGCATTGTGAACAACCTGACAAAGATTGTTTTAAACAACCTTCATATACCAAATTCTCATTGGACACAGACACACACACACACACACACACTGATGTGGTGATGATGACTGTTGTGCATTGTGAACAACCTGACAAAGATTGTTTTAAACAACCTTCATATACCAAATTCTCATTGGAGACAGACAGACACACACACACTGATGTGGTGATGATGACTGTTGTGCATTGTGAACAACCTGACAAAGATTGTTTTAAACAACCTTCATATACCAAATTCTCATTGGACACACACACACACACACACACACACACACTGATGTGGTGATTCTTACTGTTGTGCATTGTGAACAACCTGACAAAGATTGTTTTAAACAACCTTCATATACCAAATTCTCATTGGACACAGACACACACACACACACACACACACACACTGATGTGGTGATGATGACTGTTGTGCATTGTGAACAACCTGACAAAGATTGTTTTAAACAACCTTCATATACCAAATTCTCATTGGACACACACACACACACACACACACTGATGTGGTGATGATGACTGTTGTGCATTGTGAACAACCTGACAAAGATTGTTTTAAACAACCTTCATATACCAAATTCTCATTGGACACAGACACACACACACACACACACACACTGATGTGGTGATGATGACTGTTGTGCATTGTGAACAACCTGACAAAGATTGTTTTAAACAACCTTCATATACCAAATTCTCATTGGAGACAGACAGACACACACACACACACACTGATGTGGTGATGATGACTGTTGTGCATTGTGAACAACCTGACAAAGATTGTTTTAAACAACCTTCATATACCAAATTCTCATTGGACACACACACACACACACACACACACACACACACTGATGTGGTGATTCTTACTGTTGTGCATTGTGAACAACCTGACAAAGATTGTTTTAAACAACCTTCATATACCAAATTCTCATTGGACACAGACACACAGACACACACACACACACTGATGTGGTGATGATGACTGTTGTGCATTGTGAACAACCTGACAAAGATTGTTTTAAACAACCTTCATATACCAAATTCTCATTGGAGACAGACACACACACACACACACACACTGATGTGGTGATGATGACTGTTGTGCATTGTGAACAACCTGACAAAGATCGTTTTAAACAACCTTCATATACCAAATTCTCATTGGACACACACACACACACACACACACTGATGTGGTGATGATGACTGTTGTGCATTGTGAACAACCTGACAAAGATTGTTTTAAACAACCTTCATATACCAAATGCTCATTGGACACAGACACACACACACACACACACACACTGATGTGGTGATGATTACTGTTGTGCATTGTGAACAACCAGACAAAGATCGTTTTAAACAACCTTCATATACCAAATGCTCATTGGACACAGACACACACACACACACACACACACACACTGATGTGGTGATGATGACTGTTGTGCATTGTGAACAACCTGACAAAGATTGTTTTAAACAACCTTCATATACCAAATTCTCATTGGACACAGACACACACACACACACACACACTGATGTGGTGATGATGACTGTTGTGCATTGTGAACAACCTGACAAAGATTGTTTTAAACAACCTTCATATACCAAATGCTCATTGGACACAGACACACACACACACACACACACACACTGATGTGGTGATGATGACTGTTGTGCATTGTGAACAACCAGACAAAGATCGTTTTAAACAACCTTCATATACCAAATGCTCATTGCACACAGACACACACACACACACACACACACACACTGATGTGGTGATGATGACTGTTGTGCATTGTGAACAACCAGACAAAGATCGTTTTAAACAACCTTCATATACCAAATGCTCATTGGACACAGACACACACACACACACACACACACTGATGTGGTGATGATGACTGTTGTGCATTGTGAACAACCAGACAAAGATCGTTTTAAACAACCTTCATATACCAAATGCTCATTGGACACAGACACACACACACACACACACACACACTGATGTGGTGATGATGACTGTTGTGCATTGTGAACAACCAGACAAAGATCGTTTTAAACAACCTTCATATACCAAATTCTCATTGGACACACACACACACACACACACACACACTGATGTGGTGATGATGACTGTTGTGCATTGTGAACAACCAGACAAAGATCGTTTTAAACAACCTTCATATACCAAATGCTCATTGCACACAGACACACACACACACACACACACTGATGTGGTGATGATTACTGTTGTGCATTGTGAACAACCAGACAAAGATCGTTTTAAACAACCTTCATATACCAAATGCTCATTGGACACAGACACACACACACACACACACACACTGATGTGGTGATGATGACTGTTGTGCATTGTGAACAACCAGACAAAGATCGTTTTAAACAACCTTCATATACCAAATGCTCATTGGACACAGACACACACACACACACACACACACACTGATGTGGTGATGATGACTGTTGTGCATTGTGAACAACCAGACAAAGATCGTTTTAAACAACCTTCATATACCAAATGCTCATTGGACACAGACACACACACACACACACACACACACTGATGTGGTGATGATGACTGTTGTGCATTGTGAACAACCAGACAAAGATCGTTTTAAACAACCTTCATATACCAAATGCTCATTGGACACAGACACACAGACACACACACACACACACTGATGTGGTGATGATTACTGTTGTGCATTGTGACCAACCTGACAAAGATCGTTTTAAACAACCTTCATATACCAAATGCTCATTGGACACAGACACACACACACACACACACACACACTGATGTGGTGATGATGACTGTTGTGCTTTGTGAACAACCTGACAAAGATCGTTTTAAACAACCTTCATATACCAAATGCTCATTGGACACAGACACACAGACACACACACACACACACACACACACATGATGTGGTGATGATGACTGTTGTGCTTTGTGAACAACCAGACAAAGATCGTTTTAAACAACCTTCATATACCAAATGCTCATTGGACACAGACACACACACACACACACACTGATGTGGTGATGATTACTGTTGTTCATTGTGAATTACCTGACAAAGGTCGTTTTAAACAACCTTCATATACCAAATGCTCATTGGACACAGACACACACACACACACACACTGATGTGGTGATGATTACTGTTGTGCATTGTGACCAACCTGACAAAGATCGTTTTAAACAACCTTCATATACCAAATGCTCATTGGACACAGACACACACACACACACACACACACACACTGATGTGGTGATGATTACTGTTGTGCATTGTGACCAACCTGACAAAGGTCGTTTTAAACAACCTTCATATACCAAATGCTCATTGGACACAGACACACACACACACACACACTCACTCACTGATGTGGTGATGATTACTGTTGTTCATTGTGAATTACCTGACAAAGGTCGTTTTAAACAACCTTCATATACCAAATGCTCATTGGACACAGACACACACACACACACTCACTGATGTGGTGATGATTACTGTTGTGCATTGTGACCAACCTGACAAAGGTCGTTTTAAACAACCTTCATATACCAAATGCTCATTGGACACAGACACACACACACACACACACACACACACTGATGTGGTGATGATTACTGTTGTGCATTGTGACCAACCTGACAAAGATCGTTTTAAACAACCTTCATATACCAAATGCTCATTGGACACAGACACACACACACACTCACACTGATGTGGTGATGATTACTGTTGTGTATTGTGAACAACCTGACAAAGATCGTTTTAAACAACCTTCATATACCAAATGCTCATTGGACACAGACACACACACACACACTCACTGATGTGGTGATGATTACTGTTGTGCATTGTGACCAACCTGACAAAGATCGTTTTAAACAACCTTCATATACCAAATGCTCATTGGACACAGACACACACACACACACACACACACACACACACTGATGTGGTGATGATTACTGTTGTGCATTGTGAACTACCTGACAAAGGTCGTTTTAAACAACCTTCATATACCAAATGCTCATTGGACACAGACACACAGACACACACACACTCACACTGATGTGGTGATGATTACTGTTGTGCATTGTGACCAACCTGACAAAGATCGTTTTAAACAACCTTCATATACCAAATGCTCATTGGACACAGACACACATACACACACACACACACACTGATGTGGTGATGATTACTGTTGTGCATTGTGAACAACCTGACAAAGATCGTTTTAAACAACCTTCATATACCAAATGCTCATTGGACACAGACACACACACACACACACACACACACACTGATGTGGTGATGATTACTGTTGTGCATTGTGACCAACCTGACAAAGATCGTTTTAAACAACTTTCATATACCAAATGCTCATTGGACACAGACACACACACACACACACACACACACTCACACTGATGTGGTGATGATTACTGTTGTGCATTGTGACCAACCTGACAAAGATCGTTTTAAACAACCTTCATATACCAAATGCTCATTGGACACAGACACACACACACACACACACACACACACACACACACACACTCACCTGATGTGGTGATGATGACTGTTGTGCATTGTGAACAACCTGACAAAGATCGTTTTAAACAACCTTCATATACCAAATGCTCATTGGACACAGACACACACACACACACACACACACACTCACACTGATGTGGTGATGATTACTGTTGTGCATTGTGAACAACCTGACAAAGATCGTTTTAAACAACCTTCATATACCAAATGCTCATTGGACACAGACACACACACACACACACACACACACACTGATGTGGTGATGATGACTGTTGTGCATTGTGAACAACCTGACAAAGATCGTTTTAAACAACCTTCATATACCAAATGCTCATTGGACACAGACACACACTCACTCACTCAATGATGTGGTGATGATGACTGTTGTGCTTTGTGAACAACCTGACAAAGATCGTTTTAAACAACCTTCATATACCAAATGCTCATTGGACACAAACACACACACACACACACTGATGTGGTGATGATTACTGTTGTGCATTGTGACCAACCTGACAAAGATCGTTTTAAACAACCTTCATATACCAAATGCTCATTGGACACAGACACACACACTCAATGATGTGGTGATGATGACTGTTGTGCATTGTGAACAACCTGACAAAGATCGTTTTAAACAACCTTCATATACCAAATGCTCATTGGACACAGACACACACACACACACACACACACACTCACACTGATGTGGTGATGATGACTGTTGTGCTTTGTGAACAACCTGACAAAGATCGTTTTAAACAACCTTCATATACCAAATGCTCATTGGACACAGACACACACACACACACACACACACACACACTGATGTGGTGATGATGACTGTTGTGCTTTGTGAACAACCTGACAAAGATCGTTTTAAACAACCTTCATATACCAAATGCTCATTGGACACAGACACACACACACACACACACACACACACTGATGTGGTGATGATAACTGTTGTGCTTTGTGAACAACCTGACAAAGATCGTTTTAAACAACCTTCATATACCAAATGCTCATTGGACACAGACACACAGACACACACACACACTCAATGATGTGGTGATGATGACTGTTGTGCTTTGTGAACAACCTGACAAAGATCGTTTTAAACAACCTTCATATACCAAATGCTCATTGGACACAGACACACACACACACACACACACACACTGATGTGGTGATGATGACTGTTGTGCTTTGTGAACAACCTGACAAAGATCGTTTTAAACAACCTTCATATACCAAATGCTCATTGGACACAGACACACACACACACACACACACACACTGATGTGGTGATGATGACTGTTGTGTATTGTGACCAACCTGACAAAGATCGTTTTAAACAACCTTCATATACCAAATGCTCATTGGACACAGACACACACACACACACACACTGATGTGGTGATGATGACTGTTGTGCATTGTGACCAACCTGACAAAGATCGTTTTAAACAACCTTCATATACCAAATGCTCATTGGACACAGACACACACACACACACACACTGATGTGGTGATGATTACTGTTGTGCATTGTGACCAACCTGACAAAGGTCGTTTTAAACAACCTTCATATACCAAATGCTCATTGGACACAGACACACACACACACACACACTGATGTGGTGATGATTACTGTTGTGCTTTGTGAACAACCAGACAAAGATCGTTTTAAACAACCTTCATATACCAAATGCTCATTGGACACAGACACATACACACACACACACACTGATGTGGTGATGATGACAGTTGTGCATTGTGACAAACCAGACAAAGATCGTTTTAAACAACCTTCATATACCAAATGCTCATTGGACACAGACACACACACACACACACACACACACTGATGTGGTGATGATGACTGTTGTGCATTGTGACCAACCTGACAAAGATCGTTTTAAACAACCTTCATATACCAAATGCTCATTGGACACAGACACACACACACACACACACACTGATGTGGTGATGATGACAGTTGTGCATTGTGACAAACCAGACAAAGATCGTTTTAAACAACCTTCATATACCAAATGCTCATTGGACACAGACACACACTCACACTCACACACACACACTGATGTGGTGATGATGACAGTTGTGCATTGTGACAAACCAGACAAAGATCGTTTTAAACAACCTTCATATACCAAATGCTCATTGGACACAGACACACACACACACACACACACACACACACACTGATGTGGTGATGATTACTGTTGTGCATTGTGACCAACCTGACAAAGATCGTTTTAAACAACCTTCATATACCAAATGCTCATTGGACACACACACACACACACACACACACACTGATGTGGTGATGATTACTGTTGTGCATTGTGAACAACCTGACAAAGATCGTTTTAAACAACCTTCATATACCAAATGCTCATTGGACACAGACACACAGACACACACACACACACACTGATGTGGTGATGATTACTGTTGTGCATTGTGACCAACCTGACAAAGATCGTTTTAAACAACCTTCATATACCAAATGCTCATTGGACACAGACACACACACACACACACACACACACACTGATGTGGTGATGATGACTGTTGTGCATTGTGACAAACCAGACAAAGATCGTTTTAAACAACCTTCATATACCAAATGCTCATTGGACACACACACACACACACACACACACACACACACACACTGATGTGGTGATGATTACTGTTGTGCATTGTGACCAACCTGACAAAGATCGTTTTAAACAACCTTCATATACCAAATGCTCATTGGACACAGACACACACACACACACACACACACACACACACACACACACACACACTGATGTGGTGATGATTACTGTTGTGCATTGTGAACAACCTGACAAAGATCGTTTTAAACAACCTTCATATACCAAATTCTCATTGGACACAGACACACACACACACACACACACACACACACTGATGTGGTGATGATTACTGTTGTGCTTTGTGAACAACCTGACAAAGGTCGTTTTAAACAACCTTCATATACCAAATGCTCATTGGACACACACACACACACACACACACACACACACACTGATGTGGTGATGATGACTGTTGTGCATTGTGAACAACCTGACAAAGATCGTTTTAAACAACCTTCATATACCAAATGCTCATTGGACACAGACACACACTCACTCACTCAATGATGTGGTGATGCTGACTGTTGTGCATTGTGAACAACCTGACAAAGGTCGTTTTAAACAACCTTCATATACCAAATGCTCATTGGACACAGACACACACTCACTCACTCACTGATGTGGTGATGCTTACTGTTGTGCATTGTGAACTACCTGACAAAGATCGTTTTAAACAACCTTCATATACCAAATGCTCATTGGACACAGACACACACACACACACACTGATGTGGTGATGATTACTGTTGTGCATTGTGACCAACCTGACAAAGGTCGTTTTAAACAACCTTCATATACCAAATGCTCATTGGACACAGACACACACACTCACTGATGTGGTGATGCTTACTGTTGTGCATTGTGAACTACCTGACAAAGGTCGTTTTAAACAACCTTCATATACCAAATGCTCATTGGACACAGACACACACACACACACACACACACACTGATGTGGTGATGATGACTGTTGTGCATTGTGAACAACCTGACAAAGATCGTTTTAAACAACCTTCATATACCAAATGCTCATTGGACACAGACACACACACACACACACACACACACTGATGTGGTGATGCTTACTGTTGTGCATTGTGAACTACCTGACAAAGATCGTTTTAAACAACCTTCATATACCAAATGCTCATTGGACACAGACACACACACACACACACACACTCACTGATGTGGTGATGCTTACTGTTGTGCATTGTGAACTACCTGACAAAGGTCGTTTTAAACAACCTTCATATACCAAATGCTCATTGGACACAGACACACACACACACACACACACACACTGATGTGGTGATGATGACTGTTGTGCATTGTGAACAACCTGACAAAGATCGTTTTAAACAACCTTCATATACCAAATGCTCATTGGACACAGACACACACACACACACACACACTCACTGATGTGGTGATGCTTACTGTTGTGCATTGTGAACAACCTGACAAAGGTCGTTTTAAACAACCTTCATATACCAAATGCTCATTGGACACACACTCACACACTCACTGATGTGGTGATGCTTACTGTTGTGCATTGTGAACTACCTGACAAAGGTCGTTTTAAACAACCTTCATATACCAAATGCTCATTGGACACAGACACACACACACACACACTCACTCACTGATGTGGTGATGATGACTGTTGTGCATTGTGAACAACCTGACAAAGGTCGTTTTAAACAACCTTCATATACCAAATGCTCATTGGACACAGACACACACACACACACACACACACACACACACACTCACTGATGTGGTGATGCTTACTGTTGTGCATTGTGAACTACCTGACAAAGGTCGTTTTAAACAACCTTCATATACCAAATGCTCATTGGACACAGACACACACACACACACACACACACACACACACACACTCACTGATGTGGTGATGCTTACTGTTGTGCATTGTGAACAACCTGACAAAGGTCGTTTTAAACAACCTTCATATACCAAATGCTCATTGGACACAGACACACACACACACACACACACACACTGATGTGGTGATGATGACTGTTGTGCATTGTGACCAACCTGACAAAGATCGTTTTAAACAACCTTCATATACCAAATGCTCATTAGACACACACACACACACACTGATGTGGTGATGATGACTGTTGTGCATTGTGACCAACCTGACAAAGATCGTTTTAAACAACCTTTATATACCAAATGCTCATTGGACACAGACACACACACACACACACTCACTCAATGATGTGGTGATGATGACTGTTGTGCATTGTGAACAACCTGACAAAGATCGTTTTAAACAACCTTCATATACCAAATGCTCATTGGACACACACACACACACACACTGATGTGGTGATGATTACTGTTGTGCATTGTGACCAACCTGACAAAGATCGTTTTAAACAACCTTCATATACCAAATGCTCATTGGACACAGACACACACACACACACACACACACACACTCACTGATGTGGTGATGCTTACTGTTGTGCATTGTGAACTACCTGACAAAGGTCGTTTTAAACAACCTTCATATACCAAATGCTCATTGGACACAGACACACACACACACACACACACACACACTGATGTGGTGATGATTACTGTTGTGCATTGTGACCAACCTGACAAAGATCGTTTTAAACAACCTTTATATACCAAATGCTCATAAGACACAGACACACTCACTCACTCAATGATGTGGTGATGATGACTGTTGTGCATTGTGACCAACCTGACAAAGATCGTTTTAAACAACCTTTATATACCAAATGCTCATTGGACACAGACACACACTCACTCACTCAATGATGTGGTGATGATGACTGTTGTGCATTGTGACCAACCTGACAAAGATCGTTTTAAACAACCTTTATATACCAAATGCTCATTGGACACAGACACACACACACACACACTGATGTGGTGATGATTACTGTTGTGCATTGTGACCAACCTGACAAAGATCGTTTTAAACAACCTTCATATACCAAATGCTCATTGGACACACACACACACACTCACTGATGTGGTGATGATGACTGTTGTGCATTGTGAACTACCTGACAAAGGTCGTTTTAAACAACCTTCATATACCAAATGCTCATTGGACACAGACACACACACACACACACACACACACACACACACACACACACTGATGTGGTGATGATTACTGTTGTGCATTGTGACCAACCTGACAAAGATCGTTTTAAACAACCTTCATATACCAAATGCTCATTGGACACAGACACACACACACACACACACACACACACACTGATGTGGTGATGATTACTGTAGTGCTTTGTGAACAACCTGACAAAGGTCGTTTTAAACAACCTTCATATACCAAATGCTCATTGGACACAGACACTCAGACACACACACACACACACACTGATGTGGTGATGATTACTGTTGTGCATTGTGAACAACCTGACAAAGATCGTTTTAAACAACCTTCATATACCAAATGCTCATTGGACACAGACACACACTCACTCACACAATGATGTGGTGATGATGACTGTTGTGCATTGTGACCAACCTGACAAAGATCGTTTTAAACAACCTTCATATACCAAATGCTCATTGGACACAGACACACACACACACACACTGATGTGGTGATGATTACTGTTGTGCTTTGTGAACAACCTGACAAAGGTCGTTTTAAACAACCTTCATATACCAAATGCTCATTGGACACAGACACTCAGACACACACACACACACACACTGATGTGGTGATGATTACTGTTGTGCATTGTGAACAACCTGACAAAGATCGTTTTAAACAACCTTCATATACCAAATGCTCATTGGACACAGACACACACTCACTCACTCAATGATGTGGTGATGATGACTGTTGTGCTTTGTGAACAACCTGACAAAGATCGTTTTAAACAACCTTCATATACCAAATGCTCATTGGACACAGACACACACACACACACACTGATGTGGTGATGATTACTGTTGTGCTTTGTGAACAACCTGACAAAGATCGTTTTAAACAACCTTCATATACCAAATGCTCATTGGACACAGACACACACACTCAATGATGTGGTGATGATGACTGTTGTGCATTGTGAACAACCTGACAAAGATCGTTTTAAACAACCTTCATATACCAAATGCTCATTGGACACAGACACACACACACACACACACACTCACTGATGTGGTGATGATGACTGTTGTGCTTTGTGAACAACCTGACAAAGATCGTTTTAAACAACCTTCATATACCAAATGCTCATTGGACACAGACACACACACACACACACACACACTGATGTGGTGATGATAACTGTTGTGCATTGTGAACAACCTGACAAAGATCGTTTTAAACAACCTTCATATACCAAATGCTCATTGGACACAGACACACAGACACACACACACACACACTGATGTGGTGATGATTACTGTTGTGCATTGTGAACAACCTGACAAAGATCGTTTTAAACAACCTTCATATACCAAATGCTCATTGGACACAGACACACACACACACACACACACTCACTGATGTGGTGATGATGACTGTTGTGCTTTGTGAACAACCTGACAAAGATCGTTTTAAACAACCTTCATAAACCAAATGCTCATTGGACACACACACACACACACACACACACACACACTGATGTGGTGATGATGACAGTTGTGGATTGTGACAAACCAGACAAAGATCGTTTTAAACAACCTTCATATACCAAATGCTCATTGGACACAGACACACACACACACACACACACACACTGATGTGGGGATGATTACTGTTGTGCTTTGTGAACAACCTGACAAAGATCGTTTTAAACAACCTTCATATACCAAATGCTCATTGGACACAGACACACACACACACACACACACACACACACTGATGTGGTGATGATGACTGTTGTGCATTGTGACCAACCTGACAAAGATCGTTTTAAACAACCTTCATATACCAAATGCTCATTGGACACAGACACACAGACACACACACACACACACACTGATGTGGTGATGATTACTGTTGTGCATTGTGAACAACCTGACAAAGATCGTTTTAAACAACCTTCATATACCAAATGCTCATTGGACACAGACACACACACACACACACACACACACACACACACACACACTGATGTGGTGATGATGACAGTTGTGCATTGTGACAAACCAGACAAAGATCGTTTTAAACAACCTTCATATACCAAATGCTCATTGGACACAGACACACACACACACACACACACACACTGATGTGGGGATGATGACAGTTGTGCATTGTGAACAACCTGACAAAGATCGTTTTAAACAACCTTCATATACCAAATGCTCATTGGACACAGACACACAGACACACACACACACACACTGATGTGGTGATGCTGACTGTTGTGCATTGTGAACAACCTGACAAAGATCGTTTTAAACAACCTTCATATACCAAATGCTCATTGGACACAGACACACAGACACACACACACACACACTGATGTGGTGATGATGACTGTTGTGCATTGTGACCAACCTGACAAAGATCGTTTTAAACAACCTTCATATACCAAATGCTCATTGGACACAGACACACACACACACACACACACACACTGATGTGGTGATGATGACTGTTGTGCTTTGTGAACAACCTGACAAAGATCGTTTTAAACAACCTTCATATACCAAATGCTCATTGGACACACACACACACACACACACACACACACACTGATTTGGTGATGATGACTGTTGTGCATTGTGACAAACCAGACAAAGATCGTTTTAAACAACCTTCATATACCAAATGCTCATTGGACACAGACACACAGACACACACACACACACTGATGTGGTGATGATTACTGTTGTGCATTGTGAACAACCAGACAAAGATCGTTTTAAACAACCTTCATATACCAAATGCTCATTGGACACAGACACACACACACACACACACACACATGATGTGGTGATGATGACTGTTGTGCATTGTGACCAACCTGACAAAGATCGTTTTAAACAACCTTCATATACCAAATGCTCATTGGACACACACACACACACACACACACACACACACACTGATGTGGTGATGATTACTGTTGTGCATTGTGACCAACCTGACAAAGATCGTTTTAAACAACCTTCATATACCAAATGCTCATTGGACACACACACACACACACACACACACACACTGATTTGGTGATGATTACTGTTGTGCATTGTGACCAACCAGACAAAGATCGTTTTAAACAACCTTCATATACCAAATGCTCATTGGACACAGACACACACACACACACACACACACACACACACACACACACACACACACACACACACACACACACACACACACACACACTGATTTGGTGATGATGACTGTTGTGCATTGTGACAAACCAGACAAAGATCGTTTTAAACAACCTTCATATACCAAATGCTCATTGGACACAGACACACACACACACACACACACTGATGTGGTGATGATGACTGTTGTGCATTGTGACCAACCAGACAAAGATCGTTTTAAACAACCTTCATATACCAAATGCTCATTGGACACACACACACACACACACACACACACACACACACTGATGTGGTGATGATGACTGTTGTGCATTGTGACCAACCAGACAAAGATCGTTTTAAACAACCTTCATATACCAAATTCTCATTGGACACACACACACACACACTCACACACACTGATGTGGTGATGCTTACTGTTGTGCATTGTGAACAACCAGACAAAGATATTTTTAAACAACCTTCATATACCAAATTCTCATTGGACACACACACACACACACACACACACACACTGATTTGGTGATGATTACTGTTGTGCATTGTGACCAACCAGACAAAGATCGTTTTAAACAACCTTCATATACCAAATGCTCATTGGACACAGACACACACACACACACACACACACACTGATGTGGTGATGATTACTGTTGTGCATTGTGACAAACCAGACAAAGATCGTTTTAAACAACCTTCATATACCAAATGCTCATTGGACACAGACACACACTCACACTCACACACACACTGATGTGGTGATGATGACAGTTGTGCATTGTGACAAACCAGACAAAGATCGTTTTAAACAACCTTCATATACCAAATGCTCATTGGACACAGACACACACACACTCACACACACACTGATGTATTGATGCTTACTGTTGTGCATTGTGAACAACCAGACAAAGATCGTTTTAAACAACCTTCATATACCAAATGCTCATTGGACACAGACACACACACACACACACACACACACACACACACTGATGTGGTGATGATGACAGTTGTGCATTGTGACAAACCAGACAAAGATCGTTTTAAACAACCTTCATATACCAAATGCTCATTGGACACAGACACACACACACACACACTGATGTGGTGATGATGACTGTTGTGCATTGTGAACAACCTGACAAAGATCGTTTTAAACAACCTTCATATACCAAATGCTCATTGGACACAGACACACACACACACACACACACTGATGTGGTGATGATGACAGTTGTGCATTGTGACAAACCAGACAAAGATCGTTTTAAACAACCTTCATATACCAAATGCTCATTGGACACAGACACACACTCACACTCACACACACACTGATGTGGTGATGATGACAGTTGTGCATTGTGACAAACCAGACAAAGATCGTTTTAAACAACCTTCATATACCAAATGCTCATTGGACACAGACACACACACACACACACACACACTGATGTGGTGATGATGACTGTTGTGCATTGTGACCAACCTGACAAAGATCGTTTTAAACAACCTTCATATACCAAATGCTCATTGGACACACACACACACACACACACACACACACACACTGATGTGGTGATGATGACAGTTGTGCATTGTGACAAACCAGACAAAGATCGTTTTAAACAACCTTCATATACCAAATGCTCATTGGACACAGACACACACACACACACACACACTGATGTGGTGATGATGACAGTTGTGCATTGTGACAAACCAGACAAAGATCGTTTTAAACAACCTTCATATACCAAATGCTCATTGGACACAGACACACACACACACACACACACACACTGATGTGGTGATGATTACTGTTGTGCATTGTGAACAACCTGACAAAGATCGTTTTAAACAACCTTCATATACCAAATGCTCATTGGACACACACACACACACACACACACACACACACACACACACACACACACACACACACACACACACTGATGTGGTGATGATTACTGTTGTGCATTGTGACCAACCTGACAAAGATCGTTTTAAACAACCTTCATATACCAAATGCTCATTGGACACACACACACACACACACACACACACACACTGATGTGGTGATGATTACTGTTGTGCATTGTGACCAACCTGACAAAGATCGTTTTAAACAACCTTCATATACCAAATGCTCATTGGACACAGACACACACACACACACACACATGATGTGGTGATGATGACTGTTGTGCTTTGTGAACAACCAGACAAAGATCGTTTTAAACAACCTTTATATACTAAATGCTCATTGGACACAGACACACAGACACACACACACACACACCTGATGTGGTGATGATTACTGTTGTGCATTGTGAACAACCTGACAAAGATCGTTTTAAACAACCTTCATATACCAAATGCTCATTGGACACAGACACACAGACACACACACACTGATGTGGTGATGATTACTGTTGTGCTTTGTGAACAACCAGACAAAGATCGTTTTAAACAACCTTCATATACCAAATGCTCATTGGACACAGACACAGACACACACACACACACTGATGTGGTGATGATTACTGTTCTGCATTGTGATCAACCTGACAAAGATCGTTTTAAACAACCTTCATATACCAAATGCTCATTGGACACAGACACAGACACACACACACACACACACACTGATGTGGTGATGATTACTGTTGTGCATTGTGACCAACCTGACAAAGATCGTTTTAAACAACCTTCATATACACAATGCTCATTGGACACAGACACACACACACACACACACACACACACTGATGTGGTGATGATTACTGTTGTGCTTTGTGAACAACCAGACAAAGATCGTTTTAAACAACCTTCATATACCAAATGCTCATTGGACACAGACACACACACACACACACACACACACCTGATGTGGTGATGATTACTGTTGTGCATTGTGAACAACCTGACAAAGATCGTTTTAAACAACCTTCATATACCAAATGCTCATAGGACACAGACACACACACACACACACACACACACACACTGATGTGGTGATGATTACTGTTGTGCATTGTGACCAACCTGACAAAGATCGTTTTAAACAACCTTCATATACCAAATGCTCATTGGACACAGACACACAGACACACACACACACACACTGATGTGGTGATGATTACTGTTGTGCATTGTGAACAACCTGACAAAGATCGTTTTAAACAACCTTCATATACCAAATGCTCATTGGACACAGACACACACACACACACACACTGATGTGGTGATGATTACTGTTGTGCTTTGTGAACAACCTGACAAAGATCGTTTTAAACAACCTTCATATACCAAATGCTCATTGGACACAGACACACAGACACACACACACACACACTGATGTGGTGATGATTACTGTTGTGCATTGTGAACAACCTGACAAAGATCGTTTTAAACAACCTTCATATACCAAATGCTCATTGGACACAGACACACAGACACACACACACTGATGTGGTGATGATTACTGTTGTGCTTTGTGAACAACCAGACAAAGATCGTTTTAAACAACCTTTATATACTAAATGCTCATTGGACACAGACACACAGACACACACACACACACACTGATGTGGTGATGATTACTGTTGTGCATTGTGAACAACCTGACAAAGATCGTTTTAAACAACCTTCATATACCAAATGCTCATTGGACACAGACACACAGACACACACACACTGATGTGGTGATGATTACTGTTGTGCTTTGTGAACAACCAGACAAAGATCGTTTTAAACAACCTTCATATACCAAATGCTCATTGGACACAGACACACACACACACACACACTGATGTGGTGATGATTACTGTTGTGCTTTGTGAACAACCTGACAAAGATCGTTTTAAACAACCTTCATATACCAAATGCTCATTGGACACAGACACACAGACACACACACACACACACTGATGTGGTGATGATTACTGTTGTGCATTGTGAACAACCTGACAAAGATCGTTTTAAACAACCTTCATATACCAAATGCTCATTGGACACAGACACACAGACACACACACACCTGATGTGGTGATGATTACTGTTGTGCTTTGTGAACAACCTGACAAAGATCGTTTTAAACAACCTTCATATACCAAATGCTCATTGGACACAGACACACAGACACACACACACACACACTGATGTGGTGATGATTACTGTTGTGCATTGTGAACAACCTGACAAAGATCGTTTTAAACAACCTTCATATACCAAATGCTCATTGGACACAGACACACAGACACACACACACACACACACACACACACTGATGTGGTGATGATGACTGTTGTGCATTGTGAACAACCAGACAAAGATCGTTTTAAACAACCTTCATATACCAAATGCTCATTGGACACAGACACACAGACACACACACACACACACTGATGTGGTGATGATTACTGTTGTGCATTGTGAACAACCTGACAAAGATCGTTTTAAACAACCTTCATATACTAAATGCTCATTGGACACAGACACACAGACACACACACACACACACTGATGTGGTGATGATTACTGTTGTGCATTGTGAACAACCTGACAAAGATCGTTTTAAACAACCTTCATATACCAAATGCTCATTGGACACAGACACACAGACACACACACACTGATGTGGTGATGATTACTGTTGTGCTTTGTGAACAACCAGACAAAGATCGTTTTAAACAACCTTCATATACCAAATGCTCATTGGACACAGACACACACACACACACACACTGATGTGGTGATGATTACTGTTGTGCTTTGTGAACAACCTGACAAAGATCGTTTTAAACAACCTTCATATACCAAATGCTCATTGGACACAGACACACAGACACACACACACACACACTGATGTGGTGATGATTACTGTTGTGCATTGTGAACAACCTGACAAAGATCGTTTTAAACAACCTTCATATACCAAATGCTCATTGGACACAGACACACAGACACACACACACTGATGTGGTGATGATTACTGTTGTGCTTTGTGAACAACCTGACAAAGATCGTTTTAAACAACCTTCATATACCAAATGCTCATTGGACACAGACACACAGACACACACACACACACACTGATGTGGTGATGATTACTGTTGTGCATTGTGAACAACCAGACAAAGATCGTTTTAAACAACCTTCATATACCAAATGCTCATTGGACACAGACACACAGACACACACACACACACACTGATGTGGTGATGATGACTGTTGTGCATTGTGAACAACCAGACAAAGATCGTTTTAAACAACCTTCATATACCAAATGCTCATTGGACACAGACACACAGACACACACACACACACACTGATGTGGTGATGATGACTGTTGTGCATTGTGAACAACCAGACAAAGATCGTTTTAAACAACCTTCATATACCAAATGCTCATTGGACACAGACACACAGACACACACACACACACACTGATGTGGTGATGATTACTGTTGTGCATTGTGAACAACCTGACAAAGATCGTTTTAAACAACCTTCATATACCAAATGCTCATTGGACACAGACACACAGACACACACACACACTGATGTGGTGATGATTACTGTTGTGCATTGTGAACAACCAGACAAAGATCGTTTTAAACAACCTTCATATACCAAATGCTCATTGGACACAGACACACAGACACACACACACACACACTGATGTGGTGATGATTACTGTTGTGCTTTGTGAACAACCAGACAAAGATCGTTTTAAACAACCTTCATATACCAAATGCTCATTGGACACAGACACACACACACACACACACTGATGTGGTGATGATTACTGTTGTGCTTTGTGAACAACCTGACAAAGATCGTTTTAAACAACCTTCATATACCAAATGCTCATTGGACACAGACACACAGACACACACACACACACACTGATGTGGTGATGATTACTGTTGTGCATTGTGAACAACCTGACAAAGATCGTTTTAAACAACCTTCATATACCAAATGCTCATTGGACACAGACACACAGACACACACACACTGATGTGGTGATGATTACTGTTGTGCTTTGTGAACAACCTGACAAAGATCGTTTTAAACAACCTTCATATACCAAATGCTCATTGGACACAGACACACAGACACACACACACACACACTGATGTGGTGATGATTACTGTTGTGCATTGTGAACAACCTGACAAAGATCGTTTTAAACAACCTTCATATACCAAATGCTCATTGGACACAGACACACAGACACACACACACACACACACACACACACTGATGTGGTGATGATGACTGTTGTGCATTGTGAACAACCAGACAAAGATCGTTTTTAAACAACCTTCATATACCAAATGCTCATTGGACACAGACACACAGACACACACACACACACACTGATGTGGTGATGATTACTGTTGTGCATTGTGAACAACCAGACAAAGATCGTTTTAAACAACCTTCATATACCAAATGCTCATTGGACACAGACACACAGACACACACACACACACACTGATGTGGTGATGATGACTGTTGTGCATTGTGAACAACCAGACAAAGATCGTTTTAAACAACCTTCATATACCAAATGCTCATTGGACACAGACACACAGACACACACACACACACACACTGATGTGGTGATGATGACTGTTGTGCATTGTGAACAACCAGACAAAGATCGTTTTAAACAACCTTCATATACCAAATGCTCATTGGACACAGACACACAGACACACACACACACTGATGTGGTGATGATTACTGTTGTGCATTGTGAACAACCAGACAAAGATCGTTTTAAACAACCTTCATATACCAAATGCTCATTGGACACAGACACACAGACACACACACACACACACTGATGTGGTGATGATTACTGTTGTGCATTGTGAACAACCTGACAAAGATCGTTTTAAACAACCTTCATATACCAAATGCTCATTGGACACAGACACACACACACACACACACACTGATGTGGTGATGATTACTGTTGTGCTTTGTGAACAACCAGACAAAGATCGTTTTAAACAACCTTCATATACCAAATGCTCATTGGACACAGACACACACACACACACACACACACACACACACTGATGTGGTGATGATGACTGTTGTGCATTGTGAACAACCTGACAAAGATCGTTTTAAACAACCTTCATATACCAAATGCTCATTGGACACAGACACACACACACACACACACTGATGTGGTGATGATTACTGTTGTGCTTTGTGAACAACCAGACAAAGATCGTTTTAAACAACCTTCATATACCAAATGCTCATTGGACACAGACACATACACACACACACACACACTGATGTGGTGATGATGACTGTTGTGCATTGTGAACAACCAGACAAAGATCGTTTTAAACAACCTTCATATACCAAATGCTCATTGGACACAGACACACACACACACACACACTGATGTGGTGATGATTACTGTTGTGCATTGTGAACAACCTGACAAAGATCGTTTTAAACAACCTTCATATACCAAATGCTCATTGGACACACACACACACACACACACACACACACACACACACACTGATGTGGTGATGATGACTGTTGTGCATTGTGAACAACCAGACAAAAGATCGTTTTAAACAACCTTCATATACCAAATGCTCATTGGACACAGACACACAGACACACACACACACACACACACCTGATGTGGTGATGATGACTGTTGTGCTTTTGTGAACAACCTGACAAAGATCGTTTTAAACAACCTTCATATACCAAATGCTCATTGGACACAGACACACAACACACACACACACACACACACACTGATGTGGTGATGATTACTGTTGTGCATTGTGAACAACCTGACAAAGATCGTTTTAAACAACCTTCATATACCAAATGCTCATTGGACACAGACACACA
>JAKIJQ010000097.1:600000-782528 GCA_023373905.1 Rhizoglyphus robini | reverse complement strand
TGATAAAAATTAATAGTGAAATCACACCAACTGCAAAAAAATTCACTCTATAAGCCCGTTTGCCCCATGAAGAGAAGGCAGAAACAGCCCCTAAGACCCCCTTCCCCCTATCAATTCACCCCACATATATTCAAACTTAAAGTTAAAACCAGAATTCAGTCGAGAGAAAAAATTTGAAGTAACAATAGAAAGAAAAGAAATAGTAGATAAAAAATTGTTTAAAAAATAAAAAAAGGGGGAGATAAAAAAAAACAAGAAGCCCCCCCATAATGATAAAGATTCCCACAAAAAAATCCAAGAAAGAAAATAAAACAGGAGGCAAGAAATTAAAAAAAAAGAAATTACCAACAAAAATACAGAAAAAATAAAGAGAAACAATAGGAAAGTAGAAAAACTTATCCTCTTTAAATAACAAATTAGAAAAAAATGTAGGAAAACCATAAAAAGCTATTGAAACCAGACGTACCCTGTAAGCAACAGTAAAACAGCACCCAAAAGCAAACATAAAAGAAGAAAACCTAGAAAGAGAAAAAAGTATCTCCCCTAGGATCCTATCTTTAGAATAGAATCCCAAAGAGAAGGGAAACCCTATTAGGCTTAAACTTCTCATGGAAAAAAGTATCTTGGAAAAGTTTGAAAGACCCAAAGAACCAAAATTACGAGAATCCTGATCTCCAAGTAAAAGGTGTATCATACTACCAGTTGACAAAAACAAACAACTTTTGAAAAAAGCATGAAAAGTTATATGAAGAAAAGAAATAAGTCAAAAACCAGAAGAAATAGAAAACACTATAAAACCTAACTGACTTAAAGTGGACATAGCTACAACCTTTTTAAAATCCAACTCGTAAACAGCACAAGCCCCGGCTAAAACCATTGTTACTAAAGAAATAGGGGACAATAAAAAATAAATCTCCCTCAAAAGATAATTAAAACGAATAAGTAAATAAATTCCAGCAGTAACAAGAGTAGAGGAGTGAACCAAGGAGGAAACAGGGGTGGGGGCAGCCATAGCAGCAGGCAACCAAGAAGAGAATGGAAGCTGAGCACTTTTTGTAATAGCCCCTAAAAAAATAACAATAGCAAAAATAAACAATGAGTCCAAAGACATAAATTCAAAAGTAACTCAACCACAATAAAACATAAATATAAAACTCAAGATAAAAAGACAATCTCCCACTCGATTAGTAAAAACCGTAATGAGACCTGAATCAAGACTAGAGCTGTTATTATAGTAAATAACCAAAAGGAAAGAAACCAACCCTAAACCATCTCACCCTAGCATGACTACCACCCAAGAGCCAGAAAAAACTAAGAAAAATATTGAAACAACAAACAAGAACAAAAGGTAAAAGAACCGATCATTATCTGAATGAGATAAATTAGAATAGTCATCTATGTAAAATTTGCTATACAAAAAAACTACCCCAGAAATCAAAGAAACCACAGAGAAAAAAAAGAAAGAAACAAAATCAAAGGTAAACACAAAGGGTATCTCTCTAAGAACATTGTAGGGCATAAAAAATTCAACAGAAAACCTATTATAGTCTAAAAAATAAAACCCAAGAAAAAAAATTTAAAAAAAAGCAAAAAAAAATAAATATCCAAATAAAAAAAGAATGACTAACAAATTCTTTAGCTCCACAAACTAATATTTTGTATAAACTAATTAATCAAAAATAAAAAAAAATCAAAGGATAAACTAAAACAAAGAATAAATGAGAAAAGGAGACTAGAATAGTTTTATAATCCATAAAATAAGAATAGTTGTAGATACTTTCCCCATGAGACATAGTAGTAAAAGAAAAAATACAATAAACTCCAGTAAAAAAACAAGAAAGAATTACTAAAACCCAATCAAGATAAGAAAAAATTCCTAAAGAGCCCACAATACAAACCTCAGAAAAAAAGGACATGAATGGAGGAAGACTAAGGTTAAGAGAACAACACATAAACCAAAAAAACACAAAAAGTGGACTAACTAATAAGACACCCTTAAGGACCATAATGCTTCGAGAATGCTTAAAGTCATAGACATAAGTTATTAAATAAAACATCATAGGAGAAATTAAACCATGGGCAATTATCATCATAACAGCTCCATAAAGACCACAGCTAGAGAAACTTAAAATACCAAGAACCATAATTCTTATGTGAACTACAGAAGAATAAGCAATTAGCATCTTCAAATCTATCTGACGAATACAAATTAAACTAACAACCACTCCACCAATAAGGCCAACGTAAAAAAAATATGAAAAAAATAGACTAGTAGAATAATCAATCCCTCCTATAGTAGGAAAAAACCGAATAAGACCATAACCCCCTAATTTTAACAAAACACCTGCCAAAATTATAGAACCAGCCACTGGAGCTTCCACATGAGCCTTAGGGAGCCAAAGATGAAACCCAAAAAGAGGAAGCTTCACCACAAAAACAAGAACTATAAAAATTCAAAAGAAATCAGAATAAGAAAAAAAAGAAAAAGAAACAAAAGAAGAAGAAAAAGTATTAAACAAGTCAACTAGCATAACCAAGAAAGGAAGAGAAAAAACTATAGTGTAAAAAAACATATAAAAAGAAGCCTGCAAACGTTCGGCTGTCTTACCTCAACCTATCAAAAAAACAAATATAAGGACAAAAACAAGTTCAAAAGAACAGTAAAAAAGCAGATAATCAAAGGTAAAAAACCTAAACAACAAAAAAGATAGTATAACCCACATAGTAAGAAATCTAAAACCTCTAAGGTCTATAGAAGAGAGAGAGAAAATAAAAACCCATAAAGTCACAAAAAACAAAAGTAAAGAAACAGAATCTCTAAAAAATAAACCGTCAAAGCTACCCCCATAGGTAAAATAAATAATGTAAAAAAGAATAGGAAGAAACCAACAAAAAAGCAAATAATCAAAATAAAGAAAAAATGTAAAAACTAAACAAGAAAGACTGAGTATCATTTTAAAAAGAAAGAAAATAAGTGTATCTCTTTCTTCGAGAGTTAGAGACAAGAAGGGAGACCCCGTAAGCCCCCAAACAAACAGCAACTAATAAAAATATAAGTAAAATAAACCAACTATAAGAATTAAACAAAAGGAAAAAAATACCAGAAAGAACTAAAACTTCAACAAAAAGTAAAAAAATTAAAGAATGAAAAGACCTAAAAGAAAAAATATGCAAACCAATAAAAACAAAAAATAAACCTAAAATCATTAAAAAATCCTTTTAAGTTCAAAGAACATTGATCTTGTAAATCAAAAGAATAGTTAAGGAATGCTAATAGTATTAACCATAACTATTATAATAATACCTTTCCTATCTCCTCTAAAGGTAGCATTCTCAGTAACCCTAGTATCTGTGGCCCTAAGGGTGGCACTGTACTCCACCACTTCATCTGTATTTCCAGCCTCTGGGGTAGTAATCTCGTTCTCATCTGGAATAATGATCCTGTTCTGTTACTGTGCTATGATAAGAAACTATGAAAGAAAAAACTCAGGGGTGATAAAATGAGGATTCCTAGCATTGAGAGTAGTGTTATGAAGATCATGGGAAACAAGAAAGGGGAGATACACAAGAAGAGAAGTGTCCAGAGCAATGAGCTCACCAATATTAGTATTCGCAATAATAGTAATTATCACAACTATGGTGTGCATCAATAAAAGAATATTCACCCCCACAAAGTCTCTAGTGGGGTCTTACTAGACAAAAATTAAAATATCTCAACCAAAAAGGGGGTAAAACCCCCCCCCACCAAAAAAGTATAGAAGGCCCCCCCCTGTCAAAAAAAAAAAAAAAAATAGGGTAAAGCCAAACTAACTAATAAAAAAATTTTTTTACATAAAAAAAAAAAAAAAAGTTTTTAAGCACATTAGAAAAAAAAGCTTAAAGTAAGAAAAAAAAATTTTTTCAATCCTAAAAATCGTAAAAATTACAAAAAATCAAAAAAAACAAGCCTAAAAAAACAAGCCTAAACCACCACAGCAGTCTAGCATTCACCCTCCTCCCCATCTCTCCATTATTCACTTTTGGGGGGCTCCTGACAAAATTAGAGAATTCCCCAAGAATGTCACAGAGTGGTAAATAAAGATGGCTTCTACGCATCTGATTCCCCCACTATATTTTTCAGAGACTTCTTATTCTCAATCGTGGGGGTGCTCCTAGGAGTGGCCTTTTTTACCCTGATAGAACGAAAAATCATGGGGCTAGCCCACTACCGAAAGGGCCCTAACAAAGTGGTAGTGTGGGGGGTTAGGCAACCTATTGCAGATGCTTTAAAATTATTAACCAAAGAGCTCCCAAAAATATCCTCGTACAAGATAATTATATTTTACGCGGGGCCCTCCCTAAGAATTCTGCTAATGCTATTATGTTGGGGTTGGTATGACTTCAAATTTGCATCAAACCCGACAAGATTAAAAATTATAATCATTCTAGCTGTGATAAGGCTAACTGCCTACGGGTTCCTTCTGACCAGATGGGGGTCTAACTCAAAGTACTCCCTGCTGGGCGGCCATCGAGCGGTAGCCCAAATCATCTCATACGAGGTCTGCTTAGTGCTATTCCTTCTTGTGGCTATCTATTCGTCAAAGACGTATAACTTACAGACTATAAAAATGATTCAAGATAATATGTGGCTAGGACTATTCTGCCTACCACTATTCCTAGTCTGAATGTTATTATGCATGGCAGAGGCCAACCGTACGCCCTTTGACCTAGCGGAAGGAGAGTCAGAAATTGTATCCGGATTTAACATCGAATACGGAGGGGGTCTTTTTGCGTTCATCTTTATCAGAGAATACGGGATAATCATATTCCTAAGGTTTATCACATCCTTATTCTTCCTAGGGGCAAGAAACTTGCTAGTAAAAACATTCCTAGTATGTTTCGTATTCGTTTGAGTACGATGCGCCTTTCCCCGTGTACGGTATGACATCCTGATAATGGCAGCATGGAAGGTAGCGCTACCATACAGGCTAGGTATAGTAATAACAGCGACTTGCCTAGCATATAGGATTTAGAAAAATAAGATATAATTTTAACTAAATCCTTTTTACCCCTACCCCTAAAGCTAAAGCTAAAAATTTTACGTTTTGAAGACGTATAGTTTATATTTTAACTTAAAGCTTTAAAACAAAAAATGACAACAATGTCAAACAAAAGGTCCTTTCGTACTGAAGTGTAAAATTATCAAACCCTAGATAAAATCCAGTCTGGCTCACGCCGACTTTAACTCAGATCATGTAAAGGTTTAATAGACGAACAGTCTAGCTTTAACCAGCTTCTACGCCAAAAAGCTCCTTTAATCCAACATCGAGGTCCCAAACAGCCTTAGTAATAAGAACTCTAAAAGGCTATAAAGCTGTTATCCCTAGAGTATTTTACCACCTATCCGTAAAACGAGTTCAAGAAAAAATTCAAATAAGAATATTAGAGTAGAAATATTGCCCCAACCAAATAAGCCAACCTTATAAAAATTCTAGGGTCTTTTTGTCTTAGGGTGACTCTTGTTATTTTCAACAAGGATATAATTTCGAAGAAAAAATTAATAATCCCCCCTGAATCCTCCATTCATACAAGTCACTAATTAAGTGACTAATGATTTCGCTACCTTAGTGCAGAAACTACAGCCATTTAAAATTCATAGGGCAGAAGAAACCAAAAAAATTATGGCTAAGATTTTAATAAACAGATCAGGGGGTAAAGAGTAAGTGAAAGAATTTTAAAAAGCTCAATATTAAACAACAAATGTGGAGTAATTGAAAAGATCTACTGATTCCTTAATTAAGAAAAAATAATAAAAAGCATAAAAAGCTAACGAAAAAAGATAGTGTTATTACACAAAATCCTACTATTAAGAAAATTTACAAAAAATGGTAGAATAGCACAAGCTTAGGGTTACCCTAAACAAAATAAAAAGCTAGATAAATCAAAGAACGTAAGCGTTTCACTCCTTTACAAAATTTTAAGTTAATACAACAATAAAAAATTCTGCAAAAATCTCCTAGTTTCTAAAAAAGAAAATATTCACCCATCTGAGGACCCTTATACAAAAGGTAACAAAAGATTCAGAAATCCCCCTCACAGGAGAAAAGACATAAAAAGAAATTACAACAAAATAGGAAACTAGTATAAAACTAATAAAGAAAGAGTCAAAGAAAACTTTGTTGTAAGCAAAGCTATAAAAACTCTAAACAAGGACCACCTTCCAGTAGTCCTACTTTGTTACGACTTATCTATCAAAAGAGCGACGGGCGATATGTACTTTCACCAAAATCTTCACCAACTCAAGGTTTAATCAAAAGTTTACTCACAAATCCATTTTAGAACAAAAATTAAAATATAGTGCAAAAAAAGTAGCTCATATAACCCCCCTCTATGCTCTACACATTGACCTGAAATGTAACTTAACAAGTATTCCGCAATAAGCTATAACTTAAAGCTTAACAGCCGTACATAAAAAGAAAAGGGGGAAACTTAAGGGCGGGTTATCAATTAAGTTACACAAGCTCCTCTGTAAGAGTGGTGAACCGCCAGAAAAATTAAGTTTGAGGAAAATCCGCTACTACTTAAAAATATTCCTAGAGTAATAGGGTCTCTAATCCTAGTCCACATTCTAGTTACCAGTCTTCTGGGTTAACCAAAATATTTTTAATTTCACACATAAAATAAAGAAGAAGCTAAAACCATTAGACTAAAAAAGATTTTTTAAATAGAGTATGACCGCGACTGCTGGCACAAACTTTGTCTTTAAGCCCTATAACAAATTTTGTATAAAATCAACCATTGGAAAAATGTTTGACACCCCATAAAGTAATCTAATAAATAAAACATAAACTTTTATCGAATACCAAAACCAACCCTTCTCATTAACAAAGAGATATTCAAAAAACTTTATTTGGAAACAACCTGCTAAAAGCTTACTATGCTTAAAAGGCATAAAGATTATATATCTTAAGGCTATGGAGAGACGGTCGGAGCCTGAAAGGCTAGTTCCAGACGATGGGTAAAACAAGAGTTTACAGCTCCTGCGGGGAACTCGTCATATAACAAGGGTAAATTCTACAACTCCCAAAGCCGTAATCTTATATAGAATAACCCTAGTAAATCCCTTAAGTTTAATAAACATTAGATTGCAAATCTAAAACACATACGGGATTAACAGCCTCTAGGAAAGATCCAATCAAAACTTTCAAAGTTAAGCACGATTAGAAGGCACAGTATGACAATCAACCTCTAGAGATTATGAGCCCCTAAGCTTTAAGCTTTAAATTATCCCTATTAGCTAACAAAAATTAGGTCGAAACTAATTATAAAAGCTAACTTCTAAACCCAGCTCAGCACCCCCTTCACCCACTCGTACAGGGTGGCAAAAAGAATGAGAACAACCACAACCCACAGATAAGTAGAAGAGTAAAAAGTAAAAGAAAGCAAAAGAGGATAAAAACAAACCAAAAGAATCTCCACATCAAAGAGAAGAAACATAAGAGAAATAATAAAAAAAGGTATAGAAAAAGAAAATGCAGACCCCCTAAAAGGTTGAAACCCACACTCAAACGAGGAGCCTTTCTCCTCGTACGAACGCTCTAAAGAGAACCTAATAGAAAATACTACAACCACCAAAATTAAAAGCAATAAAAATCTAAAAGAAGAATAAAAAGCTAACTTTATAACTTTTAAGTCCTATTAATTGGAAATTAATCATACTTAAATATACTAAAAAGTTAAGCTATACCCCTCATCAGTAGAAGACTAGATATAGACAAAATCAAACGATATCAACAAAGTGTCAGTATCAAACAGAACACTCAAAGCCCACCCTATGGTTAGGACTAATGGTAAGGTAAGAGAATCGAATTAAACAAATTAACAGCAAAACACTCCCAATCAAAACATGAAGCCCATGGAACCCTGTTCCTATGAAATAAACAGAGGAATAAGAAGAGCAAGAAAAAGTAAACCTAGCAACGTAATACTCTAAAAGCTGGAAAGTAGTAAAAGTGGCCCCTAAAAGGACAGTTAAAAGCAAGGAAACTAACCTAGCCTTAAAGTCACCCTCCTCTATGGCATGATGAGTCCAGGTGACAGAGACCCCAGAAGAGACTAAAAGAATGGTATTAAGAAAAGGGATTCCCTTAGGGTCAAAGGTAGAGATTCCAACAGGAGGTCATACCCCACCCAACTCAATGGCGGGGGCCTCGGCTAAATGTAAATAAGCCCAAAACATCCCTAAAAAGAAAAAACACTCAGAAAGAATAAACAAAATCATACCCACCTTAAAGCCAATAGTGACTTCAACATTATGTCAACCCTCATAGCACCCCTCTCGATGGACATCACGACCCCAAAGAAAAGAAGAAAACAAGAGCAAACCTAAAGAAAGGAGAAAAGGGGTGCAATAGAACCTACGCACTATAATGATTACACCCAGGGCAAACCTCAAAAAAGAAAAAGAAGTAAGAATAGGTCAAGGACTAAGCTCAACCAAATGAAAGGGATTAAATTTTTTCATTTTAGACTAATGCTCACCCTCAGAAAGGTAAAGAAGAAGCAAGGTAGAGAAAACATAAGCCTGAATTACTGAAACCCCTAGTTCTATAAAAACTAAAAGTGACTGCACAAGAGAGCCTAGAATTATAAACCTAAAGGGGAGAGTAATCAGAGCTCCGCCAATAAGAGACATTAAAAGATGACCCGCTATTATATTGGCAGTCAGACGAAAAGTCAAAGCCAAAGGACGAATTAGGTTACTAAGCACTTCAACGAGAACTATAAATCTCATCAAGGCCAGTGGAGTACCCACAGGGATTAAATGGGCTAAGAAATGCTTTAAAGAACTGATTCACCTAAAAATAATAATCCCAGACCAAAAAGAATAAGAAAAAGGAAGAGTAACCAATATATGGGAAGTAACAGAAAACAAATGGGGGAACAAAGCTAAAAAATTATAAAGACCAACAGTAATAAAGATTGAGCCGATAAAAACATAGCACCCTTTAACCGGGTTCTTAAGAACATAGTCCATTTCTTTTTTAATAGTTTCTAGAGTCCCAAACAAAAAAGAAAGAAAAGAGCCCCTAGTTCAGTAGAGCCTGGGTAAAATCAAAAGGACAAACAAACAAGTAGCCCAAGAAAAAGAAAAAAGTCTTAAAGAAGGGTCAAAAATTGAAAAAAGATTGGTTATTATCATTTACAGCTATCAAGGAAGGTTAGAAGAAACTACCTTAACGAGAGAAGGAGAGAGAGGAGAAGTAAAAGAAAAAGAATTAATAAATAGTGAAACCGAATACACACAAGAAAAAATCATAAAGAAAACTAACAATCAAGGAAGAGGTATTATTTGAGGAAGGATTAAGCGTTAGGTCTTAGCCCTGACAAAGCTATATTACTAATAACTGAGGCTTAAGCTAGAAAGAAAAGTTGGACCCTAGGGAATCCCTTAAAATATCTAAGAGATAAGACTTACCTACCCCCATCGTAATCACTCAGACCACAAACCTTAACCCTAATAGGTATAAAAGAATGGTTAGAGCCACAGATCTCAGAGCATTGGCCAAAAAAATCTCCCAATACGAGAGGGGGTTAGAAAAAAGCTGGTTGATACGACCAGGCCTGGCATCCACTTTAAGGCCAATAGCAGGAAGAGCAAAAGAATGGATAACATCGGTAGAAGTAATTAACAGACGTGATGTGGTATTAACAGGTATAAAAAGATCAGAAGAACAACCTAACAAACGAGGGAAGTCTGAGTCCAAGGAATGCTCCTCCAACATAGAATCATACTCATAAAACCCATAATAGCTGCTACCAACAGAGAAAGAAAAATTCTTAAAAAGAGGTACAACATAGCTTCAGTATCATTGATGGGCAACAATTTTAAAGGTTAAAACTGGAGACTTAATGTCCTCAACTATATAAAGAACCTTTATAGAGGGAAGTACAAGAATAACCAACAAAAGGGCGGGAATTATCGACCAAATGGTTTCGATAAAAGTACCCTCTGAGAGAAACTTATAATATTTGGTATTAACCATTATATAGACCATGATGTAAGTGATAAGGATAATGACACTAAATATAATAGTCATAACATGATCATGCAGACAGGAGAGCTCACCCATAGCTGGGGACCTTCTATCTTGAAAACCTAAAGCTAACCATCTTGGCATTTTACATTAAATTAAAACAACCCCTCTAGTTACCTTACAAGACTCCACATTAGTGTGAGCAGGAAAAGGGGACTCAATTATAAGCTCATTGCTACTGTTAGGGGAAACAAAAGAAGATATAGAACGAGGGTTAGAAAAAGACTCTCAAATAATATAAAGAAAAAGAATAATAGAAAAAATAGTAATAACTCTACCCACCCTAGAAACAGTATTTCAATACGTAAAAGCATCCGGGTAGTCACAATAACGACGAGGCATACCATTCAATCCTAGAAAGTGCTGGGGGAAAAAAGTTAAATTAACCCCAAGGAATATAGCTCAAAACTGCCCCTTAAGTAAATAAGGGTTTATCACTATCCCATACGCATACGGGAACCAGTGAGTAATCCCCGCCATAATAGCAAAGACAGCACCCATAGAAAGCACATAATGAAAATGAGCTACCACATAGTAAGTATCATGAAGCCTAACGTCTAAAGAAGAGTTTGACAGGATAACCCCTGTAAGACCCCCCACAGTAAAGAGAAAAACAAAACCAATAGATCAGTAAAAAGAAGGGGAAAACTCAATCTTACCACCAAGTATGGTAGCCAACCATCTAAAGACTTTAACACCAGTGGGTACGGCAATAATCATAGTAGCAGCAGTAAAGTAGGCTCGAGTGTCAACATCAAGACCCACTGTGAACATATGATGAGCTCAGACAATAAACCCAAGAACACCAATGGACAACATAGCATAAATCATACCCAACCTACCAAAGGGTTCAGTCTTATTCCTATAAAATCTAACAGTATGGGAGATAATGCCAAACCCTGGAAGAATTAAAATATAAACCTCAGGATGACCAAAAAACCAAAATAAATGTTGATAGAGAATAGGATCCCCTCCACCAATAGGGTCAAAAAAAGTAGTATTAAAGTTTCGATCCGTTAAAAGCATAGTAAGGGCGGCAGCTAAGACCGGAAGGGAAAAGGCTAGTAAAAAAGAGGTAATAAGAACTGACCACACAAAAAGAGGGACATTAGCTCAAGTCATCCCTAAAGTCTTTATATTAAAGATAGTAACAATAAAGTTAATAGCCCCAAGAATAGAAGAAACCCCAGCAATGTGCAAACTTAAAATACCAAAATCAACAGCAGGGCCAGAGTGAAAAATACCATTGGATAGCGGAGGATAAACAGTTCAACCAGTACCCACACCAGAACCCACCACAGCAGATCTAATTAGTAAAGAGAGAGAAGGTGGAAGAAGCCAAAATCTTATATTATTAAGTCGGGGGTAAGCTATATCTGTGGCCCCAATTATAACAGGAACCAGAAGATTACCAAAGCCCCCCATCATAATAGGCATGACTATAAAAAAAATTATAATAAAAGCATGAGCTGTAACAACAGAATTATAATAGTCAAAGTCTATTATAAGGTCTCCAGGTTGAGAAAGCTCAAACCGAATTAAAGAACTAAACCTTGTGCCGAGCATACCTGACCATACACCAAAGATAAAATAAAGAGTAGCAATATCTTTATGATTTGTAGATATTATTCATCGTCCAATTTTAATAAAAATCTAAGAGGCTTAAACTCTTCGCATTAATCTATGCTATATTAAAGGTTGGTTCTAACGACTTTCGTGCAAAAAAAGTTCTTTCCATCCATTTTAAAAATTGTAAAAGCAGAATATTGCATAAAATTTAGAATTTTAAGGAAAACTTACAATCAAATGAAAAAATATAACTTGATCACAACAGACCCACTCATACAAATAACAAAAAATTCTTTACTAGGGCTTCCAACCCCTTATTCAATCTCATTTTTGTGGAACATAGGGTTCTTACTAGGGATAACACTAGTCCTTCAAATCGTTACCGGATTAGTACTATCCATAAACTACGTAGCATCTACAGAAATAGCCTTTGACTCAGTAATCCATACTATACGGGATATCGACGCAGGGTGGGCAATAAAATACCTTCACATAAACGGAGCATCATTATTCTTTATTTTAATGTACATTCACATCGGACGAGGAATATACTTTAACTCACCAATAAAACTACCGATAGCGTGAGTATCAGGAGTCGTGATCCTTCTAGCAACAATAGGGGCAGCCTTTATAGGTTATGTGTTACCGTGAGGACAGATGTCTTTCTGGGGGCCACAGTAATCACAAGAATAATCACAGCAATCCCATATGTAGGAAAAGAAGTGACCCAGTGATTCTGAGGGAACTTTTCCGTTTCACAACCAACTTTAAACCGATTTTTCTCACTACACTTCCTAATCCCACTGGTAGTGGCCGCGCTAGCTATGGTGCACCTAATTCTACTGCACAAACCAGGATCCTCTAACCCAGTGGGCACTAATCCTGACTACGATAAAATAAAATTCTTTCCTTATTTTATAGTAAAGGACATAACCCCTTTAGTGATAATCATCCTCTCGTTAAGAATTCTTCTAACAATGCACCCTAACTTATTAGGGGATGTTGAAAACTTCAATGTAGCAAGAATCACAACAACACCAGCACACATCCAACCAGAATGGTACTTCCTATTCGCTTACGCAATTCTGCGATCAATCCCATCAAAATTAGGAGGAGTATTAGCAATAGTCGCAGCAATCCTAGTGTTGCTAGTTCTTGTAGTAAAAACTAATAAACTTAACAAAAAATTTGAACCATCAAAAAAGTAGTATTTTGAGTATTCGTCTCCTTAGTGGTCTTGTTAACATGAATCGGGGCTAATCCTGTAGAACCTCCGTTTGTAAGGATTGGACAAGCCCTAACCACATTGTACTTCTCCACATTCATAGTACTATAAAAATTCTTCTATAGTTTAAATGAACATAACTCTTTCAACGTTAAAGAAATTTAGAAGTGTGATAAGAATCTTAGTGATGTCAACTATCATGGGAGCATGCAGAACACACTGGGTAATAGTGTGAGTAGCCTTAGAGGTCAACACATTAGCAATGTGTTATAACATTGCTAAAGAAAAGAAAGATAAAAAAGACAGAGAATCCTCAACCTTTTTGTATTACTTAGTACAAGTATTAGCATCCCTAGCAATCGTAGCATCAGCCTCCCAAGAAAGGGGGGCAATTGGCACCACACTAATAACACTAGGAGTGCTCATAAAAATGGGGGCATGGCCCTTACACACGTGGTATATAAAACTAATCGAATCTATAGAAATAAAAGATAAATCCATACTACTAGTGATAACTTGACAAAAAATTTTACCTGTAATACTATTAAGAACCTGATCCGCAACAACAGCCTTAACAGTTATAGTAGCTGTTCTAGCTGTAGCTTCTCTTGTGACACCAACAAGAAATCTAAAACCACAATCATCGGTAAAAAGAATTCTAGCCATATCTTCATTGAACAATAACGGATGGTTAGTAATGGCTTCCCTATGCTCAATGGCCCTATTCTACACATTTCTGGCACTATATTCAGCATCACTAATAATCACGCTAAAGTTTTTTAAAGGGTTAAAGATAAAAGACATAACAACCCAAATAGCATTCTGAACCCCAACAGTAATTGTTTGTAATATAGGGGGAATTCCCCCCCTTACCATATTCTGAGGGAAAGTACTTGTGATAAAAAACATAATACAATCTAGAGTGCCAACAGAAATTATTCTTATTATACTAGCATTAGCTTGCTTATTTTTGTATAATTACATATGAATACCCTTAAATGAAACAACCCAAAAACCAGTAAAAACCCAAATAACATGAAGGAACGAAAAAAACAACAAGATGTTGAGGGTTGTAGTAGTAAGGTCTACATTAGCCTTTTTAGTACTAGTAACATTAGACTTATCCTAAATAGGGTTTATCTTGATAGGGTAAAGCATCAAAAGTCTATAGGACTAAGTGTAGAGCATACTAGCCTTTGAAGCTAGAGGTTACCTCCTAGGGGCATCACACAGAGACTTCTAATCTTTTGATTCCTACAGGAGTGCCTCTATAGGCTTCTAACCCTAGCATTAAAAGAATAGTAAAGAACTATCCTAGGCAAATATAACTGATATTGTTGTTCTCATACATAAGTATATGTATATATATATATAGGATAGCCCAGATAGGTCCATTCGAATGTGACCAGTGTGGCAAACGATTTAAACAGCAAGGCAATTTAACCGCACACCAACTGATTCACCAAAATATAAAACCTTTTCAATGTTCAGAGTGTGACAAACAATTTACCCAAAAAACATCATTTTAACAGTCATCTCTTAATGCATTCCGGAAGAAGACTATTCGCATGTCGACATTGTGAAAAGTCATTTAGTCACTTGAACACTCGGACCAAGCACGAACAAGCCATCTATCTGCATGTCAAGCCATATCGATGCAAACAATGTGGTCACACTGACACTCATCAAGCAAATATAACCAAACACATTCGAATGGTTCATTTTGGTTTGCCTAAATCGATCAAACAACAACGAACACTCAACATCATCGATGAACGAGATCCGAGAGAGTTGGTTGAGAAAGTGTGACAATGTGATTGCCACGGAGAATCAATAATGACATTCATATTATATAATAATTAGTGAAGTCTGGCTGTATTCGCGTTTGTATGTAATAAATCATACATTCTAATTAGTTTAATTGTATTCCATGGTCTAAAAACTGATAAATGTTGGCAAATTGTTTGCAAAGGCCAAATTTGAATGGCTGGTTTCAACGAATCCAGCCACTTCCCAATCGAAATGCTAGTGCAGCCATCTCGCGAGCTGTGAAAGTGGTTGCTTTGTTATGACCAGTTTTTTTTATTTGTAATCAGAGATAAGCCGTTTTCGCCTTAGCATTTAACAGCACAGTAAGATCTTAATACAATAACTCATGGTAGAGTAACATCAAAGATAGAAATAACAAAATAAGATAGAGAATTAGAAAGTGTAACAATAATAGAATAGGGCAAGTCCCGCAAAACTAACGTTTTGCCTTTTGGGACTTGTACAAAACCGCTGGCAGCAAGCTGCCAGCGGCGCCCCACCTCGCCTACTAAATAAAAAATTACCCATCCTAACACGGCACCTAACCTAACCTAACCCCACCCAAAACCCATCCTAACACGGCACCTAACCTAACCCCACCCAAAACCCATCCTAACACGGCACCTAACCTAACCCCACCCAAAACCCATCCTAACACGGCACCTAACCTAACCCCACCCAAAACCCATCCTAACACGGCACCTAACCTAACCTAACCCAAAACCCATCCTAACACGGCACCTAACCTAACCTAACCCAAAACTTCCCTGCACGACACCGAGCGGTGTGGTGGAAGGGAAGATCATTGTCCCATTAATTTTGTGATTTCATTGGCACCAGCGCACCAAACTCCGAAAAGTCGACATCCAACAACGCACGTAAGCCCCCTGCACCTTTTGGTGCCGGGGGCCCCCAGATTCATGAAGATTTGAATGAGAAAGTTCCATATTTGCAAATCAACACCTCAAATACCATCAAAATAACTCAAAATGTCACGTTTCGCCTATTTGCGCATCGGTTTACCAGCAACTGGTGTGAAATTATTGGTTCCTTGGTTCACCAGGTCCTTTCCCCACCATCATTGAAATTGTGACTATTGATTTTGTGTCTGATTGCCGATTTGGTCCAGAAACTCATTTGTTATTATTGGGCAGCATTGGCCAGTGAGTCGAGAGCATGCGCAGTTCGATCTTCTTTATTCTCTCCTTCTGCTGTGGAGTGGTCACGATAGCCTTCGAGACATATGTTCGCCTCTCACCCTCGCTCCTCACCCTCGAGCGTCATGCGTATTATGTCTATTTGTGCCTGTGTGTGTTTTGTGTTCGCACACAGAGATGGAGTTACTGTTGGCTACACAGTGAGAGTGCTGTCTGTCCGTCCTGTTGTTGTTATTGGTACTGTACAGTGTAATATTAACAACCCCTTCATGTATCATAGATTTGTCTCCGATGTTTTGGTACGTTTTGCATCGGAAATGAACTCACCAAAATACCCAATGCATCACATGAACTGTCTTCAGCACTCAACCTCGTCACGCCAACGTAACCTGTCACTTCGATGATCAGCTGGTCTCCACTACCATTGGAACACTCCGAACTCATCTCACCCTCTCCGAAACCTACTTGTCGACTCATCTCTTCAAGTGAACAACTCAATTCACCTAAGAAGCTCTGTGACCATGTTTGTGATACAAATGGTCCCTTTTGGTATTCTATCAAATCCCCATTGTGGGTCACGGTGTGGCCACACCGCCGATACCATGCCAAGGCAACTCTGGTGAACATATCTCGATGCAGTTTTGGAACCCCAGTGGAACATCTTGTCGCTTCAACATTCATCAACTCGTCTTCACCACCCTCTCCGAAATTTGGTTCCTTCTCTGGGATCACTCATGAGGACAACCCTGATGGACACGAACGACTTGATGGCAGCGGACTGAGTGGATGGAAGAGAAAGGATTGCGAGCATCTGGACAACTTGGCCTGCCCTCAAACCACCAAAATACCACCTTTTATCACATTTCTCTGAAACTACAAACCATCAAAACGCAATGCGTACTAAGCCCACCAAAATGAGGTTGAATTTATTTTCACCTTGTTGTTATCATTTGATATTGTTGTTGTCATTTTCTTAAATATTTCTCAAACCACCAAAATGTTGACCCCACCAAACACTCACACCACCAAAAGTCACTTATAATTCTGTCTTAAACTCATTTCTCCGAAACAAACCTAGGTTTGACCCCACATCTCTCCGAAATATAAATCTACCACAAATGAAAGCAATGTAATGTTGCACTCATGCGATGTGTTTTGTAATAAGATACATTGTACGATTATCGATCAATAAATTTCTCTAAAAAAAAACCTAACCTAACCCCACCCAAAACCCATCCTAACACGGCACCTAACCTAACCTAACCCCACCCAAAACCCATCCTAACACGGCACCTAACCTAACCTAACCCAAAACCCATCCTAACACGGCACCTAACCTAACCCCACCCAAAACCCATCCTAACACGGCACCTAACCTAGCCCAAAAATTTGCATTGTTGTCATTGTTGTCACAGTTTCAGCAACAATTACACAACAATCATTTGTCTGTTTTGCATTTTTCAGTTACTTCTTTAGTTTGCACCTGTCTATGCCTTACACCGTTCGATCGGAAAAAATTAGCACAATCTTTTTGTCTTTTATCTCATTTCTCTATGTTCAATAGTTTTTGAGTTATTCAAGTTTTGCTTTAATTGGTACATAATTCGATTTGTGGACCGACGAAGTTACACACGGACATTCCCAAACACCCCCTAAAATTAATCTAAGGGGGGATGTACAATTAACTATTTACAAAGTTAACAATACAGAGCTACCGCTCTGATTCCCAGAAGATTAGCAGCTTATGGATATTTCTGAGGTATTCTTGGAAAGTTGAGAAGTCTTCAGATGTTTTGAATGGTGATGAAAGGTTAAGGTCTGGCAGAGCAGCTCTTAGAGCCGCCGTAGCCGTACAGACTTTCATTAGATGGTGAGGCTCCTGAAAGAGCACCGCATATGTTATGACCAGTGCACTGAACAATTCAAATGAAGTTCAAATCATTTGTCCACCAACTCCAACCCATCCTATCACCACCTCACCACTGTTCAAACAAGAATGTATTGAAGACTCGCCAATCACAATTCCAATCAATGTCGACTTTACTGATGCACCAAATGATGATAACAAACATGAGAAAATTTGATGAGCTTGATCCAGTTCCATTGGAAACTCATTTACCATCTCCACTTGGCACTGTTCAATCCGTGAACGACAATGAACGGGAAGAACGAACTGATGAAGTAGGCGAGTCAGATGAAGATGAGATGGAAGTGAATGAAGGTGAAGGTGAAAATAGTGATAATGAATTAACGAAAAATGAACAAATGGATGATAGTGAGGTGGATGATGATGATGGAGATGATGAAGATACAGAGGTGGACGAGAAAACCAACTCAAATGGAGAAGAATCAATTGCCACTGAATGCACTACTAATCCAATTCAACCAAAACTTGCCCAATCAAATCGTCATTTGCAATGTTCACATTGTCATAAATCATTTAAGCGAAAATTCTCTTTGCAGCAACATCTCCGAGTGCACACAGGTGAACGTCCTTTTCACTGTGACCTGTGTGACAAACGATTCGCCAAAAAATATAGTCTTGACTCTCATCTCTTAACACATTCTGGTGAGCGACCATTCGCATGTAGACATTGTGAAAAGTCGTTTGCAGATTTGAGCGTTCGGAATAGGCACGAACAAGCCATCCATCTGCATGTGAAGCCATATCGATGCAAACAATGTGGGCACACTACTACTAATCAATCACACTTAATCAAACACATTCGAATTGTCCATTTTGGTTTGCCTCACACCATCAAAGAACAACGAGCACTCAACATCGTCGATGAACGAGATCCGAGGGAGTTGATTGAGAAGTTGATCAGAATCGAAAAGCTATTGCCGCCATCTGTGAGTGCACATGTGCAGCAAAAGTTGCATTGTTATGACCAGCGATGATCACATTTGGCTTGCTGCACGAGTGTTGAGTTGAGTTTGTGTGCTACTTTGGAGGTTTGCACTAAAACCACGTTTGTATTGTTCCATCGAGATCCGTTGATTTAAGAACTACGGTTTTACTATCACCTCTATTACCATCATGTCATCTTCGTCTGCTGTGCCTCAGTGCCATCCTCATGTGTCCGAATTGTTGTCCAAATTGATTGCTACCGAAAATGTGGACACGAGATTGTGGCTGCGAAGCGAGATGGTTCGACTCGTGGATCCAATGATCGATTCGCTTTTTCTCGGATTGCTCATCTCTTCATCAGCTCAACCCTCCAAACAGACTAATTCCCACTCGACCATGTCCGAGTTGTGTCAATTGATTGAAGGAGAGAAGGAGACGACGAATAGATTGGTACGAGGCCAAATGGATCGACTGGTCAATTCGCTCTTCCTCAGACTAACCAACAAGGCATTGGTGAACACAGAAGTCAGTGCATTTGCATCAGTTCAACCTTCACCATCAAATCACCAAACTGTTCCACCCAATGCATCAATTGCACAATCGAGTACTGTCACTAACAATTCAAATGAAGTTCAAATCACTTGTCCGCCAACTCCTCCAACCCATCCCATCACCACCTCACAACTGATCAAACAAGAATATCTTGAAGGCTCGTCAATCACAATTCCAATCAACGTCGACTGTAGTGATGCACCAAATGATGATGACCAATGTGATGAGCTTGATCCCGTTCCATTTGGAACACATTTACCATCTCCACATGGCACTGTTCAATCCGTGAATGACAATGAACGTAAAGAAGAACGAACTTATGAAGTCTACGAGATTGAAGAAGATGATCAAGGTGATGAGAATGGAAGTGGACAAGGAGGTGGTGATGATGAACTGTTGACGAGTGGACAAATTGATGAAGACGAGATTGTTGTGAATGAAGATGGAGATGATGAAATTCACATGAGTGAAGGTGAAAGTAGTGATGATGAAATAACGAAAAATAAGCAAATTGATGATGGTAAGGATACAGAGGAGGATATTGATGCAAACAATGCAATTGAAAATACAACTGAATGCACTACTAATGCAATTCGACCAAACCTTGTCCAATCAAATCGTCAATTTCAATGTTCATTTTGCCAAAAATTATTTGTCTGCAATTCCAATTTGCAGCGACATCTTCGAGTGCACACAGGTGAACGTCAGTTTCACTGTGACCAGTGTGACAAACGATTTAATCAGTATGCAGCATACTTGCAGCAGAGTGTACACTTAAGCACGCTTAAGCGAATCTACAAACAACATTCACATCACCATTAATATTGATAAATACATCCTGAGGCTCATGTTGCTTACCATAGTTAGCTTTGTGGTCGACACGAGCCCATAATGTCGAGATAACATCATAAGCAAATTCAAATTCACACAAAATAAATCACAGCAGTGCCTGCAAACTTATTGTCTTGTCTAGACTCGAGCACGTCTTTTTAGTATTGGTTTGTCTTGGTTTTGGTGGCGAATAAAAAAAAGTGAAGTTAGAAGTCAACAGAGCACAGTAATTTAATGTTCAAGCGAATAAAAGAAAGTCAAATGATAAACATCAGAAAAAACCCAAAACAAACACGCCGTGTTTAACACGGTCTCCCGTGACTGTCAGCTGTGAGCCAACTTTGTCACGACAAAAGCACACACACAGCATGGATTTTAGGATGGATATTCAGATGACGAATAAAGTCAATATGGGCCCGGATCTTGTGTTTTCCGATGACAAATGAGCAAATAAATAACACAACCATAAGTGACACAATCACAACATCAAACATAAACATTGACTCAAAAGTGACAACAACAGCATCACCAGCAGTAGTTCATTGTTGCAGTGGCGCTTTTGCACTTTACAGCGGAGATTTTGTACCAAAGTATTCAGAATACGTAACGTATTTGTGAATAGAGCATGATGGGCTTTTTAAGGGGCACAGCACCCATTTTTAACTTTCACTGTATTAACGATTTTTGCTACTGTTGGCTTTCAAAAATATTTTGTCATCATTTTATGTGGGCACTACTACACACCACTGCTGGAAGGCAGCAAATTGGTGGTTGACAGAGTCGTTCTAATAAAAACTCAGTAAAATACATTGAAAAATGAGATCACTCTGGCGACCACAATCAACTCTAATGATCCAATGATCAAACAAGAATTCGATGTTGACGAAGATGAAGAGGAGATTGACGATGACAATGTTTCGATTTGTGAAAAATCTGACAAAAGAATTTGTACTTCAGTTCGTGAAAATTACGATAATACTTCTGGGGATCATTCAGATAATGAAGATGAACCTCAACCCGACAATTATGGTTCATTAGAAAACAATCAAACCAATCAATGGATCGTCTCAAGTGATCAAGAAGTTATCAATGCCATCGATGACACTACTGAAAACACTGAATTACACGTGAATGACCAAAGTGATCAATTGCAGAATGTCCACACAGAGAAATCAAGTGGAAAGCGCAAAAGTGTTCAATTGAATAGTAGAAGGATGAAAAAGGCGAAGCATCAAAACGTTGAAGATGATATTGAGGACAATGATGATGACAATGATGATCAAAAAGAAGTTGCAATGACCATCGAACACTATGCTCATGCTCAATACAACTCTGATGATGATATGGTGATTCAACAAGAGGAAAGGGATGCAAACAATGCAATTGGTGAGGAAATTGCCACTGAATACACTACAAATCCAATTCAACCAAACCTTGCACAACCGAATCGTCATTTTCAATGTGTACACTGTTCTAAATCATTTGACTTTAATTCCCATTTGAAGATACATCTCCGAGTGCACACAGGTGAACGTCCATTCGAATGTGACCAGTGCGACAAACGATTTAATCAGCAAAGCAATTTAGCCAAACACCAACTGATTCATCAAAACATAAAACGTTTTCGGTGCCATCAATGTGACAAACAATTTGCCGTAAAATATAGTCTCGACATTCATCTCCGATTACATTCCGGAGAACGACCATTCACATGTCGACATTGTGAAAAGTCGTTTACAGATTTGAGCGCTCGGAACAAGCACGAACAAGCCATCCATCTGCATGTGAAGCCATATCGATGCAAACAATGTGGTCACACTGCCACTCATCAATCAAATATAATCCAACACATTCGAATGGTCCATTTTAGTTTGCCTCAAACTTTGAAAGAACAACGAGAACTCAAAATTGTCGATGAACGAGATCCGAGAAAGTCGATTGAGAAAGTGTGACATTTGTCAAAATGTTGACAGTACAGTGTAACCTGCACTAAAACATTTCCTTTTCTACTCAAAAAAATCAAACATAACATATCCTTTTACGGTTAATAAATCCTATTCCTCAAATCCGATAAAAGTTCATACGTTCGTTCTCAATCATCTTCCGATCTGAACAACTCATTTTGCAAATGCTCTAAGTCACCTCGACAGTTGCATCTTTGGTAATTTCCGCTTCCAACTATTTCAACATTGAGTCAACGAACCGTACCAAAATGTTCCGTTTAAATTTCTTTCAGTTTGTCTCTATATTGTGAATTTAAATGCATTGTAATAATCCAAGCCTGATTTGATTAATTATTTTCATTTTTAAGGGTACATAACCTTAATTTTAATCCGTACTTAACATACTCTCACAATTTTTGCTTTTTAAATTTTTTTACTTAACCAACTCAATACGCCGAATATACTGTCGTCTTGGCGGTCATGTCCCAAAAAACGAGATATGGAGCAAGAGTAAATAAATTCAGATTTACATTAGAAGATATAACTCAATAAACAAGCTAATGTAACTGCGAATTCAAGTGTTTTGATCGTTTTTTAAGTTAAAATTTCAAGTTAACTTCACTTTCCTGTAATATGCTTTGTTTGTAGAGCCAAGTTGACAAAATTATGAGTGTTTGGGTTCATTTTGTTGTTTGAAATTGGGAATGAGTCAAAATTTGAAGATAATCTAGAGAATGCTGCACAAAGAATTGTGATAATGAACAGAAATAAATAAACAGAATTGAACACTTTTTTGTGTAATGTACGAGTTGATGTTTGAGCAATTTTAGTTAGATTATATTAAATCATTGCTATCAAATTCTATATAACTGTGCAAGAAGTGATCTATTACATGAACGTCTATAGGAATATATAAACTGTCGGACAGATTGGTCAAATTGGTAAATCAATGAATCATTGACAATGATCCAGTGTTGATTGAATCGAAATGAGTCACGCTTTCTCAACAAACTCTCTCGGATCTCGATCATGAATGATGTTGCATTCTTGTTGTCCTTTGATTGTTTTAGGCAAACCAAAATGGACCATTCGAATGTGTCTGAATATATTCGATCGTAAAGTGGCCGTGTGACCACATTGTTTGCATCGATATGGCTTGACATGTAGATGGATGGCTTGTTCGTGACTGTTCCGATTGCTCAAATCTGTAAATGACTTTTCACAATGTCGACATTCGAATGGTCGTTCTTCGGAATGTATTCGTAGGTGAGTGTCAAGTTGATCTTTTCGTCTGAGGTTCCTGTAAACTTTGAGCCAATTTTCGATTACCATTTAATAAACGTACCAAGAATGTGACATCCAATCGTCTGAGGTTCCTGTAAACTTTGAGCCAATTTTCGATTACCATTTAATAAACGTACCAAGAATGTGTGACATCCAATCGTCTGAGGTTCCTGTAAACTTTGAGCCAATTTTCGATTACCATTTAATAAACGTACCAAGAATGTGACATCCAATCGTCTGAGGTTCCTGTAAACTTTGAGCCAATTTTCGATTACCATTTAATAAACGTACCAAGAATGTGTGACATCCAATCGTCTGAGGTTCCTGTAAACTTTGAGCCAATTTTCGATTACCATTTAATAAACGTACCAAGAATGTGTGACATCCAATCGTCTGAGGTTCCTGTAAACGTTGAGCCAATTTTTTGATTACCATTTAATAAACGTACCAAGAATGTGACATCCAATCGTCTGAGGTTCCTGTAAACTTTGAGCCAATTTTTGATTACCATTTAATAAACGTACCAAGAATGTGTGACATTCAATCGTCTGAGGTTCCTGTAAACGTTGAGCCAATTTTTTGATTACCATTTAATAAACGTACCAAGAATGTGACATCCAATCGTCTGAGGTTCCTGTAAACTTTGAGCCAATTTTCGATTACCATTTAATAAACGTACCAAGAATGTGACATCCAATCGTCTGAGGTTCCTGTAAACTTTGAGCCAATTTTTTGATTACCATTTAATAAACGTACCAAGAATGTGACATCCAATCGTCTGAGGTTCCTGTAAACTTTGAGCCAATTTTCGATTACCATTTAATAAACGTACCAAGAATGTGACATCCAATCGTCTGAGGTTCCTGTAAACTTTGAGCCAATTTTCGATTACCATTTAATAAACGTACCAAGAATGTGACATCCAATCGTCTGAGGTTCCTGTAAACTTTGAGCCAATTTTTGATTACCATTTAATAAACGTACCAAGAATGTGACATCCAATCGTCTGAGGTTCCTGTAAACGTTGAGCCAATTTTTTGATTACCATTTAATAAACGTACCAAGAATGTGACATCCAATCGTCTGAGGTTCCTGTAAACTTTGAGCCAATTTTCGATTACCATTTAATAAACGTACCAAGAATGTGACATCCAATCGTCTGAGGTTCCTGTAAACTTTGAGCCAATTTTCGATTACCATTTAATAAACGTACCAAGAATGTGACATCCAATCGTCTGAGGTTCCTGTAAACGTTGAGCCAATTTTTGATTACCATTTAATAAACGTACCAAGAATGTGACATCCAATCGTCTGAGGTTCCTGTAAACTTTGAGCCAATTTTTTGATTACCATTTAATAAACGTACCAAGAATGTGACATCCAATCGTCTGAGGTTCCTGTAAACGTTGAGCCAATTTTTTGATTACCATTTAATAAACGTACCAAGAATGTGACATCCAATCGTCTGAGGTTCCTGTAAACTTTGAGCCAATTTTCGATTACCATTTAATAAACGTACCAAGAATGTGACATCCAATCGTCTGAGGTTCCTGTAAACTTTGAGCCAATTTTTTGATTACCATTTAATAAACGTACCAAGAATGTGACATCCAATCGTCTGAGGTTCCTGTAAACTTTGAGCCAATTTTCGATTACCATTTAATAAACGTACCAAGAATGTGACATCCAATCGTCTGAGGTTCCTGTAAACATTGTGTCAATTTTCGATTACCATTTAATAAACGTACCAAGAATGTGACATCCAATCGTCTGAGGTTCCTGTAAACTTTGAGCCAATTTTCGATTACCATTTAATAAACGTACCAAGAATGTGACATCCAATCGTCTGAGGTTCCTGTAAACGTTGAGCCAATTTTTCGATTACCATTTAATAAACGTACCAAGAATGTGACATCCAATCGTCTGAGGTTCCTGTAAACTTTGAGCCAATTTTCGATTACCATTTAATAAACGTACCAAGAATGTGACATCCAATCGTCTGAGGTTCCTGTAAACTTTGAGCCAATTTTCGATTACCATTTAATAAACGTACCAAGAATGTGACATCCAATCGTCTGAGGTTCCTGTAAACGTTGAGCCAATTTCACGCAACCAAGTTCAGGCAATGTGATTTAATACCAACACATCGTAGAAGTGTGTCATGTGTAAAGTAAATAAGAATAAAATTTATTAAAATCAAACTTACAGTCACAAGATTATTCTCATAAATTAATTAATAATAGTTTTCTTAAAATCACAATCACAAGATAACCAAATTTACCGATAATACATTGTAAATAACTTTAAAAAAGTTATCCAAAATGACCAAGGCATCACAAATCGTGAATAGCAAAAAAGTGACAAGACATGTGAGTCTCATGTGACACATGCAGCTGATAATGTAAACAAACTAGCAGACTTCTTCAGTATATTTAGCCAAGTTAGCAGAGGTCGTTACGTTTTTGGCGCGTTTGCATTGCCAAAGGCAGGATATCTTTAGGGCTTTTGTTAGGTATGATAATCTCAACGATAATTCTCCCGATAACGACAGTTGTTATTTTTATATCAATATTAATCTAATTTGAACATAGCCGAAACATTTTACGCAATTTCTTCTTTTTCACTGGTACCTAGTGCCCACTGAGTCTCATTTCAGTGCTTTGAACTATTTGCGATTACATTTAGCAGAAACACAACTGCCCATTGCTGATCCACACTTGGTACAGAACTTTAAATGGTCACAACATTCTGCGTGAACAATGGTCAGGGAGTCACATTTCTGTGCTTTGATAGTTTCAAGATCTTTTTTGAGTTCTTGGTTGTCTTTTTCGAGATCTCTAATTTTATTTTTGCATTTCAAAAGTTCTTCATTCAACATAACAATTTGTTGTTGTGAATCATATTCCTGTGTAATTGTTCTCGTCGATGCCACTGGTTGAGGTTCTATGTAAAAAAACTTAATATGACGCATATTGACTATATTTGACATACCTGGGAAGCATGCACAACTGTCAGATTTGAGTGGTTTGGATGAGATTTGTTTGGGAGATGTTTGACAGGCGAGGAAAACAGACTCGGCAGAGGTGAGTTCTGAGTAAGAGGAATTTTTTAGTTTACTACTGATAATTGGCTGTTTTGTTTTATACCTCGTTTATTGTTATTAATAGTTGTTGGTGAATTGGTTGATTGTGATTGCTGGTTGAATGTGATGTTTCGGGTTTTGGCTTTGGATTTGATTGCCAAAAAGGAATTGGAGATTGAAGAATGGCTCAAGTCAACCGAAGTGTTGGGTTTTCCTGACAATCTCAACTCTTTTTGGAGGCACAGGAAATAGTTCAACTGTTCAATGTTCGGTTGTGGATATTTGAAGTTGGTCTGACCGAAATTGCAGTACACTTGTTGGTGAGCAGAGAGACTGAGTGAGGGGTAGTAGGGAAGGTGAGGTGAGAAGTATAGTTTGTCTGGCAGTGGCAATGGATGACCGTTGAGCAAGAAATAGAAACGACCAGTGGAGATGTGCATCAAACATGCAACCACGTCGCCCGCTTTCCACTGAGGGATGCAGTGGGTGGGGGATGGACTGTTCTGGTGGTACATGACACGACTGTGACCGTTGAAGCTGATCGAAAACTCATCTGCACCTAGTTTTGCTCCTTCCCACAATTCAGTTCGTTTCGTAGACCAACCAATTCTCATTGGTCCATTGGTTAACAAAAGTACTTCGAAGTAATCGATTCTATTCTCACCAGAACATTCGTATCGCACACTTTGCCATCTCCAATCACTGCGAACTGTGAATAAATCGTGTGACACTTTGAGGTATGGAGTTTGGTCATCGATGTTGAGTGATGATTGATTTGATTGATTCAAGTTGATTGGAAGATTAAGTACATTTCTATGAAAATGTTCACTCATAAAGTGCAGTTGGTATGATAAAGGACTAGATTGTTTCAATGTGGACATTTCAAATACATTGGAATATTGTGAAGAATTCTTACAGTTGTTGAGAAATGTCATAATTCGAGTGTCTTCCTGTATAATTTTCTTTTCATCTTCATTCAATTTCAAATTGTCGAGTGCAATCAACCCAAACAACTGTGTCCACTGGTCACTCGTTTCTGTGAGTGTTCGTGTGAGGTAAGTGAAGACTTCCTTGCGAATGTATTTGATAAAGTCATAGTCATACCATTCCGAAAACCTAATCAAATTCGACAGAACAATGCAAATGTTTCGATGTTTGGTGTAGTCGAGGGTAGACTTAATTTTGAGATGGAGGTAGGGATAGAGCAGTGCGAGTAGTCTTGAATATAATTTTCCATTTTCTTTCCTCATGTTCTTGGCGTCTTCAATTGTCCCTTCAATCACCCTCCCCACCCACTGAGCCACCACATCGACCTTGTCCCCTCCCTGTCCCTTGCCCACCTCCTCGATGATCGTTTGAATGTACCGATCACATCCCAATTCCATCTTCATTTCCTCCACCTCTCGACCCTCTTCAATGTCTCTCTCCACTCTCTTCACCAACGCGTCACATTCGTTTTGTCTTTTGTCACGGTAAAACAAATCAACTTGGTTGTCCACAGGCAAGTGCTTGAACCAGAACTTGAATATATTATTGAAACTATGACTAATTGGACTCGTTTCGGCCAATCGATACTTCCTCGAATCTTTTCCACTTGCCTTGCTAAGGTCCATAAATTGAATATGATTGGGAGCATATTTGAATGGGGCTTGTCCGAAGTTAAAGTAACAATGCTTCATGCTATAGATAAGTGAAGTAGCGTAGTAGGGGGAGGATGAGAAGATTACTTGATTTAGACCTTTGACTTCACCCATCCCATCTAAACTCAAAACTTCTTTTCCATTGCAGTAGAACACAAATTTTCTATTGTCCATGTCAATCAAACAGCCAATTACATCACCAGGATGACAATTTGACAGATGTACAAATATGCAATCTTCATCTTGTTGGTATGTTAACTTTCGAGTATAATCATTATAAAGAAACTCTGCATCAATCGTGCTCCATCCAAAACTCATCTTTCCACTTGTCGCAATTGTGACTTCATAGAAATGTACTCCAGATGTGATAGAATATTGGGAACGAACTGGAAGACAATCAATTCCACCATTTTTAGCTTCGAATCGATCATTAGACAGTTTGACCAATGGCAATTTCCCTCCCATCTCCTTTCTCTTGTCCCTGTCCATCACATTGTGCACACACCACCTCGCACTCCACTCCACTTGGTATCGATCAAAGTCAAACTCGTCAGGTAGATCACTCGCCAATGGACATTCACTGTCCAATGACTGCACACGACCCATCAATTCACTCTTCAGTACGTCTTCACTCTCCACGTCAAAATATTCTCTCAAACACAACACTTCCACCAGTTCTATTGCAAGTGAAAATAGTTCGACATGATCACATTTGTGTAAAATGTTTCTTAAATACTCAAACCACATTTTCATTGCATTTTCTTTGAATATATCAAAAAAGTCGTAACCCTCATATTGCATCAACACTTTGAGCCAATTTCGATGCATTCGCCAATTGATTTGTGACAACAACAAATAGTTTTGAATTAATGGTTGGTACACTTGACCTGCAATTTGCTTTCCTGGAAATTTGCTTAATGTATCCCAGGCACGTTGAATCATTTCATCATCTTCGCAGCAATCTATTATTTTCTTTAGATAATCAAACAATCGGTTACAAGTTTGTTGATTCAATTCTTTCGTGTTCGTTAACACATTTTCAATTATATCAAACAATTTTGTTTGCCATCCCCATTTGTCTCTGTTCAACTGATTTCCAACAGAATCGATCAACTTGAGCAATTCAGATTGATACTTGTTGAATGGGAATTCTTTCATTGCACTCCAAGAACGATCAATCGTTTCCTTGTCTTTACACATTTCAATAAGTTTCATGAAGTAATCGAATATTTGAGCATAAACTTGTTGACTTGATGAATCGTATGAGTCACATCGATCTTCACAATTCCACAACACCTGTTTAATCACTTCACATGATTTTCCATGTCTGGCCCAACTACTCGGCTTTGAGTTCAATTGATTTTGCATAGAATCGATCAATCGTTTCAATGCGTTTTGTACGTTGACAGCGGAAGACAAACAAATGTCACCAATAATAAAATATAGTTTTAATTTGTCCCAATCAATCAGCTCGAACACATCTTCTCTCAGCACATAACAAATAACTTCTCTATAAAACCATTCTTTATCATTCTTTTCTCTGTACTCAAACAAGTCCTTGTGATCTCTTTCTCCTGCAATCCAATCCTTCAGCATCATTTCCAATTCTTCACGTTTTGTTATTTCCTCCAAATATGACTCCATTTTCAACATACACTAGACTAGTAAACTTCAATGCTGAAAGTAGAAAATGAAAGTGAGTCAAACAGAACAGTATTACTATATAATTCAAAACATACAACTTCACTTACCAAAGTAGTCAATTTCGAAAACAGAATTGGTAGTATTAGCTAAACATCAAAATAACTCACAATCACCAACAAATCCAAGTGCGCATTAAGTTTGACCACAAGTCAACATGTACATCTCACGAATGTCTCACCTCAAGTCATGCACAACACTCAACCCAACCATATCAAGCATACAATCACACGACTCCACATTATCATCACAGCATTGCCTTTTGACAATGTTTGCTCTGTGAAACTTTTGATAAGATCGTGTGCAAAAATGTGACACAACACAACACCAATTAGCTCTCACTTATTAGGTGACTCAAAAGTATCTACAAGGCAATCTAACTTTATTTGTTCAAAAATTGAAAATTCAAAACTTCAAAATCAATGTGCGACGAAACGGAAATGTGCACATTGTCTAGGAAATGTAAGACTAAATGTTAGGCCCATTACATAGGCAATGTTAGAAGAATGATCGCACATTGTCTGGGCACATTGCAATCTGCCTAACACCCTACATCGACGGTAACATGTTTTTGAAACAAATTGGAAAATGATTCTAACAAGGTTTGTTGGATCTGTTCACGAATTCATTAAATTTCATAGCCTTCACAGACTTGATTTCTTCTTTGAGCACAGCAATTTTTTGTTTATATCGAGTACTTTCCTCAATTAGCATGACATTCTATTGTCGTAAATAATGTTCGTCTAAAATTTTGCTAGTTGATTCCAGCTGGTCATGAGGTTCTAAGTCAAAAGTATTAGATTCAATTTCACTCACCAAAGTAGTCAATGTGTGAATAGTAATTCCAAAGAGAATATCGGAAACAACAACAACAAACAACACTAGATTTACTAAATGTCATTGCATAATCAACACAATCAACATACAATTTCACTCAGCCAAATCACCAAAACAGTGCACTTTGATAATGCAATTCAATTTTGTATGCCAAAGCAACAAGTTAACAAGGCCATAAACCAACCTGAACGAGCATCAATGTCTTGCTTCGTATCTCTCTCATTGATGATCATCATCGAGGTGAATCAACAACCAACCCAACCCAACCATAAATCACCAACCATCACATATCTTCACCTTTAGTCACTACTCGTACATTTGTTTGCACAGAGAGTGATGCTTGTGAGATAAGATCGAGTGACATATGCAACAGCAATTAGATACAACTTGTTGGGTAGAACGAGAGTTGACAAGTTACGATGTGACACAGTACACAGTAGAGAGTATCGAAAAGACGCTTTTTGACATTTTTGCTTGGCCTGAGGTTAAAAACGATGTCTCCTGATGTGGACAATGTAATTCCGGAGTTTGGTCCAAATCGGTCAACATCTTAGTGATTCCCTTGGGACCTGAATTTTAAACGGGAAAAAGATAGGGAAATGGCTCGAGTTTTGACCGATTTTCTAGATCTCAGCAACTACGTGGGATATTGATGTGATTTTACTTGGATTTACTAATTCGAGTACTGGGAATTCGATAGAGACATCAAAAATTGGGCTCAGAGGGTCCTAGGACCGGAAATAGAGGATACAAAGTGCCAAAAATGGCAAAAATATAAATTTTCATGAAAATATTCATACTATTCGGTCAAATAATATTAATAAATGCCGTATATCCATAAATATTCCAATCCTAGGACCCTAGGACCCCAGGGTCAACTTCAAAATTAATTTATGAAATATGGTCATGTGATATGTCAAAATGCAGGAAATATCAAGGCGATTCTTATGCGAAATGCTAATTATGTTGTTTATTTTGTGTTTGGGATTTAGATCTTATTCTACAAATAATGTCCCGGAGAGTTTCTTCAAATTGGTGCAATGTCTTATCCCACAAGTGGTGGGCCAGGGAGTTTCTTCAAATTGGTGCAATGTCTTATCCCACAATTGGTGGGCCAGGGAGTTTCTCCAAATTGGTGCAATGTTTTATCCCACAATTGGTGGGCCAGGGAGTTTCTCCAAATTGGTGCAATGTCTTATCCCACAATTGGTGGGCCAGGGAGTTTCTTCAAATTGGTGCAATGTCTTATCCCACAATTGGTGGGCCAGGGAGTTTCTTCAAATTGGTGCAATATCTTATCCCACAATTGGTGGGCCAGGGAGTTTCTTCAAACTGGTGCAATGTCTTATCCCACAATTGGTGGGCCAGAGAGTTTCTTCAAATTGGTGGATTGTTTTATCCTAATGTTATACAAATGGTGGGCCGAGGAGTTATCGCTTCTATTTTTGAGTTTACAGGTATATTTCCACTTTTAAGCACTTTTGAGCAAAATATTAGTGAAAATTTCCATGACTATAGTCCGGCAGTGCACTGTCTGTCTGTGTGGTTGTGAGTTGTTTTGGCTTTGTGTGCTGTGCTATTTCTGTTCTGTTTGTGTCTTTTTGAGTATCTCGACATTGGTCACATTTCACTCATCGTCCAACTGTCTCCAAATGGATCGATTGAATCACGTCAATATCAAACAAGAGGAAGACGATGAACAGAAAAAAGTTTCAATCAACAATGCACAACTCTCGGTTCGAGCACCAAAACATGTGAAAAAAGAGGAAGAAGGTGAAGATGGCATTGTGAAACAAGTTCAACCTTGCACCAAAGTCAAAAAGGAAGAAGAAGGTGATGGAGAATGCATCAAATTGGAGTGGGATGGTGACGAGTGTGACTGTGAGGAGTGCAGAGTGGACAGACAAATTAAAGTTGAATTCGATCTAAACAATGCAACTAACAATCGACAACAGTGCAACAGCTCCCCAGGGCCTTCATCAGAAACTGAGAAAGGTAAGCAGATTTGGTTTGTCTGCATGTTGACCTAAAATTGATTTGTTTTCTGTTCGTCAGGTGTTTCATCACAAAGCTCAGTGTGCAAACGTGTGAAAAAGGAGGAAGAAGAAGATTCAGAATTGATTGGGCAGTGGGACGAGGATTGTGACTGTGACGGTTGCAGAAGGATGAGACTAAAGACGATTCGACTCAAACAAACCAATGATATGGAAAATCGAGTGGCTGGTGACGATGATGGCGAGGACACAGAAATAGATGAAGATGTTCTGATGGGGAATGATGGGAACATGGCAGTGGATGATCAAATTGGTGATGAGGATGGAGATGAATTGGACCAAGAAGGTGAACAGACTGGAGATGGTCAAGAAAGTAGTGAAGATCAAATGAGTGATGCAGACGATGAAACTGAAATCGACGACGAAGAATATGAAATGGTGTTAGGTGGTGAAGAATCTCAAACTGTGGAGGACGCAAGAATTAACACATCTTTGCCACATCGAAATGGACAAACTCGAAAAATTGTCAGACAGTCTGCGAGACATTTGAAACGAAAACAAACTGACGACGAAATTTCCACTGAATGCACTACTAATCCAATTCACCCAAACCTTGGCCAATCGAATCGTCAATTTCAATGTTCATTTTGCCTAAAATCATTTGACTTCAATTCCCATTTGCAGATACATCTTCGAGTGCACACAGGTGAACGTCCATTTCAATGTGACCAGTGTGACAAACGATTTAATCATCTTAGCAATTTATCCAAACACAAACTGATTCACCAAAATATAAAACCATTTCAATGTGACCAGTGTCACAAACGTTTTAGAAATAAGAATAATCTAGCAAGACACATGCTGGTCCATCAAAATATAAAACGATTCCGATGTCACGAGTGTGAAAGACTATTTACCCATAAATGCAATTTAGACTCTCATCTCCTAACACATTCCGGAGATCGACCATTCGAATGTCAACATTGTGACAAGTCGTTTACTACATTTGACAATAGGAAGAAGCACGAACAAGCCATTTACTCATTTGATCTTCACTACTTTTCTGACAATCTCCACTCTGTTCACCTTCTTGGTCCAATTCATCTCCATCCTCATCACCAATTTGATCATCCACTGCCATGTTCACATCATTCCCCACCAGAACATCTTCATTACCATAACCATCATCATCTATTTCTGTCTCCTCGCCATCATCGCCACCAGCCCCACGATTTTCCATATCATTGATTTGTTTGAGTTGAATCGTCTTTAGCCTCATCCTTCTGCAATCGTCACAGTCACAATCCTCGTCCCACTGCCCAATCAATTCTCCATCTTCTTCCTTTTTCACACGTTTGCACACTGAGCTTTGTGATGGGATACCTGACGAACAGAAAACAAATCAATTTTAGGTTAACATACACACAAACCAAATCTGCTTACCTTTCTCGGTTTCTAATGAAGGCCCTGGGCTGTTGGCCTGTTGTTGATTGTCGGTTGCATTGTTTCGATTGAATTCAACTTTAATTTGTCTGTCCACTCTGCACTCCTCACAGTCACACTCGTCACCATCCCACTCCAACTTGATGCATTCTCCATCACCTTCTTCTTCCTTTTTGACTTTAGTGCAAGTTTGAACTTGTTTCACAATGCCATCTTCACCTTCTTCCTCTTTTTTGACATGTTTTGGTGCTGAGAGTTGGCATGATGATGCATCATGACCTATACAACACAGACACAAGTCACATACGAAACAAGTCACTTATTGCTTACCTTCATTATTTTGTTGTTGTTGTGCATTGTTGATTGGAACTTCTTTCTGGTCATTGTCTTCCTCTTGTTTGATGTTGAGGTGATACAATCGAGCCATTTGGAGACAGTTGGGCGATGAGTGAGATGTGACCAATGTAGAGATACTCAACAAGACACAAACCGAACAGAAATGGCACAGCACACAAAGCCAAAACAACTCACAAGCACACAGACAGTGAACTGGAGGACAGGGAAGTTACTGAAGCAACAGAAAGGTACTGCAAATGAACAGTGTTCAAATGTAGTGGTAGTGGTCGATGAGTGGTTGCGAGTAACCTTTCACCATTCCACTCCTCCTGCTCATCGGTCTGTTTGGATCATAACAAAGGACACGAGCTCTCACTGAACACGTTTTTTGCTGTAGCGTTTTTAGATACTCACTTTGGCATGACATTACCACCACAAACTCACACAAACACAGATCAATCGAGTGATGAGTGTTCACATGAATATTCAAATGACCATTTGACCAGAGCACAGCAAGATCAAAACACTCCTCAAAATGGGGTCTCACTGTCCAACACAATCAACACAGAATCAATGATCAAACAAGAATTTGATGAAGAAGAAGATGATGGAGAGGAGATTGACGATGACAATGTTGCAAAATGTGAAATGGGAATTTGTGCTTCTAGTGATGATGCAGAGATAGGAGAAAGTGGAGATGAATCTTCAGGTACAACTCAACAAAATGTTCATGCATTGGAAAATAATCAAATCATCTCAAATGACATGTCTCCATCACCATCACCCACCAACCCAATCAACACCTCACCACAGATCAAACAAGAATGTCTTCAAGGTTCGTCAATCACTTCAATTCCATTAGATTTCCTTAACAATGCTGCCCCAAATGATATTTTCACAGATGAACAGACTAAAGGACAAAACACACAAATTCAAACTGATGAATTTGGTGACAATGAGAATGATGATGATTACTATGAAGATGATGCGTCTGCTGGTGATGGAGATGAAACAAACCTTGATGAGGAACAATTTCAAATCGATGTCAGTGCTACCAATACTCAGGAGAAAAATACTTTGAAAAATGAGATTTCTCTGGCGAACACAATGAACTCTAATGATCACCTGATCAAACAAGAATTCGATGTTGACGAATATGAAGAGGAGATTGACGATGACAATGTTTCGATTTGTAAAAAATCTGACAAGAGAATTTGTACTTCAGTTCGTGAAAATTACTATAATACTTCTGGGGATTATTCAGATAATGATGATGAACCTCAACCCGAAAACTATGCTTCATTGGAAAACAACCAAACCAATCAATTGACCATCTCGAGTGTTCAAGAAGTTATCAATGCCATCGATGATACTACTGAAAACATAGAATTACACGTGAATTACAAAAGTGATAAATTGCAGAATGTCCACACAGAGAAATCAAGTGGAAAGCGCAAAAGTGTTAAATTGAATAGTAGAAGGGTGAAAAAAGCGAAATATCAAAACGTTGAAGATGATATTGAGGATATCGATGTTGACAATGATCAAAAAGAAGTTGCAATGACCATCGAACACTATGATCAAGCTCAATACAACTCTGATGATGATATTGTGATTCAACAAGAGGAAAGGGATGCAAACAATACAATTGGAGAGGAAATGGTCACACAATGCACTACAAATCCAATTCAACCAAACCTTGCCCAACCAAATCATCATTTTCAATGTTCACATTGTCACAAATCATTTGACTACCAGTCCAAATTGCAGCAACATCTTCGAGTGCACACAGGTGAACGTCCATTTCACTGTGACCAGTGTGACAAACGATTTAATGTGAAAGGCAATTTAGCCCAACACCAGCTGATTCATGAAAATATAAAACGTTTTCGGTGCCATCAATGTGAAAAACAATTTGCCTTAAAATATAGTCTCGACACTCATCTCCTAACACATTCCGGAGAACGACCATTCACGTGTCGTCATTGTGACAAATCATTTACTCAATTGATTTCAAGGAACACTCACGAACGAGCCATCCATCTGCATGTCAAGCCATATCGATGCAAACAATGTGGTCACACTGCCACTCATCAAGCAAATATAATCAAACACATTCGAGTGGTCCATTTTGGTTTGCCTCCAACTTTGAAAGAACAACGAGAACTCAACATCATCGATGAACGAGATCCGAGAAAGTTGGTTGAGAAAGTGTGACATTTGTCAAAATGTTGACAGTACAGTGCAACCTGCACTAAAACACTTTTTTTCTACTCAAAATAATCAAACATAATATACCTTCTTACGGTTAATAAATCCTATTCCTCAAATCCGATAAGAGTTCATACGTTCGGTCTCAATCATCTTCCGATCTGAACAACTCATTTTGCAAATGCTCTACGTCACCTCTACAGTTGCATCTTTGGTAATTCCCGCTTTCAACTATTTCAACATTGAGTCAACGAACCGTACCAAAATGTTCCGTTTAAATTTCTTTCAGTTTATCTCTGTATTGTGAATTTAAATGCGTTGTAATAATCCAAGCCTGATTTGGTTAATTATTTTCATTTTTAAAAGTACATAACCTTAATTTTAATCCGTACTTAACATACTCTCACAATTTTTTTACTTAACTAAATAAATTCGCCGAATATACTGCCGTCTTGGCGGTCATGTCCCAAAAACGAGATATGGAGAAATAGTAAATAAATTCAGATTTACATTAGAAGAAATAACTCAATAAACAAGCTCATGTAACTGCGAATTCAAAAGTGTTTTGATCTGTTTTGAAGTTAAAATTTCGGGTTAATTTCACTTTTCTGTATTATGCTTTGTTTGTACAACCAAACCAGTGTCACAGTACGATTCCCTGACTCTTAATTAGTAAAGATGAGTCATAATAAACCCAAATTTGACCAATAAGCTCATGAACAATCGGTTTAAAAAGTGTGTTGATCGTTCTTTAATTTAAAATTTGATGTTAATTTCACTTTCCTATGATATACTTTGTTTGTACATCCAAACCAACTATTTGAAGTTAAAATATTCTTTTGTTTGTGGGTGTACATGATCAACTGATTATTGTCAGATCGTTTCGACTAACGAGTAAACCCAAAACAGCAAAACCATTAACTTAAACACACTTTTTAGCTGTAGATTGTGGCTAATCGTATCAGATCGTTTTGCACAAATGTAATTGCCTTTTTGAAGTCTAGAATTCAATTGAATCGCAATTTTTAGTCACGCAAATGACACATGTACAGTACAGGTTAATTTTGGCAATCAATTCAGAATAAACCATCTGGTATTGTTCATTCTGACTTCCAATTAGATTCTGTACATTTTGGAAAATTCAATTGAAAAAAACAATCTATATAATGTATTATTTGTTATACATTGGAATACATCACTTAATTTTCTGTAAAATTGATTAAAATGTGCAAATCATTGATACAATCGATAATACAATGAAAATTGCATCGAGACACTTTGTGTCTATCACAATGTCACACCTTCTCAATCAACTCTCTCGGGTCTCGATTGTCGATGATGTTGAGTGCTCGTTGTTCTATGATTGTTACAGGCAAACCAAAATGGACCACTCGAATGTGAGTGAGCATGTTTGATTGTTGAGTGGCAGTGAGACCACATTGTTTGCATCGATATGGCTTGACATGCAGATGGATGGCTTGTTCGTGCCTGTTCCGAGCGGTCCAATCCTTAAACGACTTTTCACAATGTCTACATGCAAATGGTCGTTCTCCTGAATGCATTCGTAGATGAGAGTCAAGTTGATCTTTTCGAGTAAATTGTTTTTCACACTCATTACATCGAAAACGTTTTATATTTTGGTGAATCAGTTGGTGTGTGGTTAAATAGCCTTTATTTCTAAATCGTTTGTCGCACTGGTCACAGTGAAATGGACGTTCACCTGTGTGCACTCGAAGATGTCTCTGCAATGTGGACAGGTAGTCAAATGATTTATGACAATGTGAACATTGCAAATCACAATTTGGTTGGACAAGGTTTGGTTGAATTGGATTAGTAGTGCATTCTGTGGCTAATTCCTCTCCAGTTGCATTGGTTGCAAGTTCTTCTTGGTTATAGTTGTTACCAGATTCGGTGTCTTCATCTTCATCATTTAAAATTTGTGTACGTTTCATGTTTTTCGCACTTTTCATCGATCGACCACATTTACGGGAATTCGATTGAACCAAATCACCGAAAACTTTTGACTGAATTCGTTTACGAGTCAATGATCGTACTCCACTTGTGGATGCAATCGATTGTTCGTTGTTAAATTGATTGTTGTTGTTTTCATGATCCAAGTCGCAAACTCCTTTAGAACAATTTGGATTATTCAAATTGTTGGTCCTGTCCTACTGGACCTGTCATCTACGAAGAACCAGTCCTTAACCATGCGACCGCAAGAGGGCACAAGGCCCGATCGAGTGAGCTAGACTTAGCTAGCTCACCTCACCACACAGCGATTAGAGCGAACGTGAGTCTTGCACTGTGCACACCGCTTGAGTCTAATGCTTTTCTATCCATGCAGTATTTACCCTACCGATTGCCCAACGACATCGACCATACCGACATTACTACTGTGCTTATCTGTATATATCTTTAGTGACCTTATCAATAAATATACCGAGAGAATTACAGATTATGAGACTTATTTGAAGCTGTATGTCTCTGGTCAAAATTGGAATCTCGTGACTGCTGTTTGAGAAAAATTAGACTACAATTTTGTCCCGGTTTGCTCTCGACATTGGGACTGGAAGCTGCGTGACATCAAGACGCTTGTACTTGGCTTGTATTTTACAATATCAACCCGATCTCTAGCTTGATCATAATGAGTGAGAAGAAAGAAGAATCTTCTGAGAAATTAAACGGCATTAACCACCGGCACTGGAAGACGTATGTGACTGCCAAAGTCGGCGGAAAGGGCTTACATCATGTGTTAAGCCTGGATGTCGAACCTACGGTCGTAACTACCACAGAGGGTGTCCAGAAGACTAGCGAAGAGAAGAAGGTGTGTCTGTATTATCAAGCGAGGGGCATAATTGTCGGATCCCTAGACACTGCCCATTTGGATATGATCGAAGACACTTGGACTCCTAAAAAAATAATAGCGTTTTTCGATGAGAAGTACAAGAACCCGGAGTCTGACATGGCAGTTGTGTTTAAACTGCGAGAAGTGGTCCGATTGAAGCCTGAGTTGGGGAAGATGAAAGAGTACTTCACCAATCTGGATCAACTACTGAACGCGGCAAAATTCCTAGGCTTGCCGCCAGTGGACCAGAAGTGGATAATCTACTGGATTATCACGAGTATGCCAGAAGAATTAGACAATGCATACAAAATGATGGATTTGAAAACTCCAAGTGCCTTTCAGTTGAATAGGGTACAACAACTGATCCTGGAAGAGGAATCTCGTCTGTTGCGAAATCAAGGAGATAAGGCGACCGAAGCAACAGAGATAGCCATGGTGGCGAAAGGCAGAACCTTCCCGATAAAGACAAGCAGAACCTGTTATGAGTGCCAACAGCCTGGACATTTCGCTCGGGATTGCCCTGATAAAGGCAAAGGCGGCGGCGGCGGTGGCAGCAACGGTCACAACAGAAAGAAGGGGAAGAAGTCCAAGGACAAGGTGCACACGGCGTTTATTGCTCGGCAGATGGAGCCGCAGAAGGCCCTACTCAGTGAACGAGTGAGTAATGTTAACGATACCATCCGTTTTTACATAGACAGCGCAGCAAGTCGGCACATGTGCCAGTCGAATGATGCCTTCACTGAGTTCGCCAAGTTTGTGACACCTGTTCCGATACAAGTAGCCAACAATGAAACCATCAACGCGGTTGGGGTTGGAACACTTGACCTAGAATCCCCGGCTTCCCAGATTTCCATGAATGACGTTGAATATGTGGAAAATCTGGCTAGCAACCTGCTCTCAGTACGACAACTAACCAAGAAAGGTCTCAAAGTGATATTCGCCGGCGACAAGTGTGAAGTGATCGACCGGAATGGAATTGTGGTTATGTCATCGACTGCAGGAAAGGATGACCTGTACTCAGTGGAACTGAGGAATCGCCTGAAAATGTCAGAGCAAAAGGCAAATTTAGTGAGGAAGGTGGATGCAACCACATGGCACCGTCGCCTGTGCCACATCTGCTCCAAGAAGGTGGAGAGCATGATTGGTGAACACGGCTACTTGAAAGCTTATTATGAACTTTGTGAAGCATGCGTCATCTGCAAATTTGTGAAGAGGGTCCCTATTGGTGATCGAATTGTAACGAAATCATCGAGACCACTGGAGTTGATTCACTCGGACCTTGCCGGTCAGTTTGATAGAAGTTATAAAGGCCAACGATTCATGATTACCTTTATCGACGATTGGTCTCGATTGTGCTACGTCTACCCTGTCTGTCACAAGAATGAAGCAGTGAAATGTTTTCGCACGTTCGTGAATCTGATGAGAAATCAGATGGATGGATTGAAGTTAGGCCGGATTAAGACCGACAACGGACTCGAGTACTGTAATGAAGAAATGAAGAAGTATTTGGATTCCGAGGGAATTGTCCACAATCGTACGGCAGTGAACGGAAGCCATCAAAATGGTATTGCGGAGCGCAAGAATAGGACACTTGAAGAGGGTTTTTTGACTTTGTTGAAAGAAAGTGGAATGCCAAGAAAATTCTGGACGGATGCTGTGCTTGCGTTGAATCACACACTAAATCGCGTCGTATCGTTTGCAACCAACGAATCACCAATCAAGAGATGGTCTGGTAGTGATGTCAATCTCGAATACTTTCGGACTTTTGGCTGTCGTGTGTATATGCATAACCCACGACCAAAAGGGAAGATGGATGATCGTGGATTGAAGGCAACTTTCATCGGTTACACCGATACGCCTCACAACTACAGGGTGATTACGGCGAATGGAACGATAACAACAGTGGAGGCATGCAACACCGTTTTCAATGAAAAAGACTTTCCCTACAAAACTTCTGAGTCGGAGGGCAGCGCCCCGAACCATAGTGCAGTAGTCCCCAACTTGTCGTACTTTCACACTGAAAGCGAATCTGAGGATGAGTCCGAACCGGAGGTGACTTCATCGTCGAACGGCCAAGTGCGAGAGGCCTCAGACCTCGAAAGTGGAGATGAATCTGCAAGTGAGTCAGAGAATGACTACGAAGAAGCGAATGAACAATTTGGAGGTGGAGATGTTGCTGATGTTGGTCAGATTCAGTTGATTGGTGATGAACAACCAAAGAAACGTGAATCGGAGAGAAAAAACAAAGGCACGTGGACCAACATGAAGTTCCATCAAGAACAAGAATTTGCCCTATCTTCAGTTCATGTTTCCAAATTACTAAAGTTCGATCCAGAACCTTGTCTACGAACTGGTGAACGACTTCCAAAGGAGTACGAAGATCCGAGATGGAAATTCGCGATGGACGAGGAGATTAAGAATATGTCCAAACTTGGAACGTTCGAGTGGGTGGACGAAACTGGCCGTCAAGATCTGGTGAAGTCAAGATGGGTTTACGATGTCAAACGTGATGATGACATGAAACCAAAGTACAAGGCCAGACTCGTTGCGAAAGGTTTCACCCAAATCAAGGGAGTGAACTACTATGAAACATATGCGAATGTGGCCGACGCGTCATCGATCCGTCTATTTTTCACGATGACAGCTAAACTGGACTTGGAGCTGTTTCAAATCGACGTAAAGTCCGCCTTCCTCAATGCGAAATTGGAGGAAGACCTGTTCATGATCCCGCCACCCTGTTACCGTCAGCCAGGAAAGGTTTGGAAGTTGAAGCGGAGCATTTACGGTCTCAAACAAGCATCTCGGAATTGGGAGAAGACTTTTGCCACTTTCCTGGAATCTATTGGTTTCAAGTGTTTCAGCACTGAAAAGTGCATGTTTCGGCGGGGAAGTGTGTACATTGTGATTTATGTGGATGATGCTGTTCTGGGAGGACCGAAAATGGAAGACATCCGCAAGGTGGTTGGTGAAATTAAGAAACGATTCACCATACACGAAATTGGAGAACCAAAGCGGTTCTTGAGCCTGAACATCAGTCGTGACAGAAGCAAGAAAGTGATCTACCTGGATCAGACCGATTATGCAGATACGATCCTGGATCGATTCGAATTGGCCAATGTGAAACCTCGAGATAAGTTGCAGAAGTTCATTGCCGACGAAGGAAGTCCCGGAATTGATAAAGAAGAGATCGAGCAGAAACTCGGAGCACTTCAGTATCTGGCATGTCGGACCCGACCCGACCTATCGTATATAGTGGGTCGACTTGCGCAAGAAATACCGAATTCGACTGTGCAACTTCGAGGCGCCGTCACGAACGTCTTTCGATACCTACAGCACACACGTGGATATGCATTGGCGCTCGGCGAAGTGGACAAGGAACCGTATACGATCTATGTAGATGCAAGCCATGGCCAGGAGTCCAAGAGCAGATCAAGAAGTGGCAGCATCGTGAAGGTGTTTGGATCAACCATCTATTGGTCTTCAACGATTCAAACGATTCAAGCAATGTCCACAGCGGAAGCCGAGCTGAATGCACTGGCAGCAGTAGTCGAGGAGCTCACGTGGTTAAACCCACTGATTAGCGGATTTGGAGTTCAAGCCGACACTCGAACAAGCAGCTGATGTCCTGACTAAAGTCGTCAACCGAGACGCAGCCAAGATGGTCGGACTGGTAGACCGTTCTTCGTTTAGAACCCGGGGAATGTTGGTCCTGTCCTACTGGACCTGTCATCTACGAAGAACCAGTCCTTAACCATGCGACCGCAAGAGGGCACAAGGCCCGATCGAGTGAGCTAGACTTAGCTAGCTCACCTCACCACACAGCGATTAGAGCGAACGTGAGTCTTGCACTGTGCACACCGCTTGAGTCTAATGCTTTTTTATCCATGCAGTATTTACCCTACCGATTGCCCAACGACATCGACCATACCGACATTACTACTGTGCTTATTTGTATATATCTTTAGTGACCTTATCAATAAATATACCGAGAGAATTACACAAATATTCATTTTTATTGAATTTGTAGGAATCATCATCATCATCATCAACAACATCTAAATCGTCGTTATAATCAAATTCATCAGTTTGTATTTGTGTGATTAGTCCTTCAGTTTGTTCATCGATGGAAATATTACTTGGGGCAGCATTGTTGGTGAACTTCAATGGAATTGAAGTAATTGACGAACGTTGGAGACATTCTTGTTTGATCAGTGGTTCGGTGTTGGTTGGGTTGGTGGGTGATGGTGATGGTAAAATGTCATTTGAGATGATCGATTGATTGTTTTCCAATGCAGTATGAAAATTGTGTTGAGTTTTATCGTAAGATTCAGTTCCATTTTCTTTCATCTCTGCATCATTCCCAGAAGTACAAATTCCGTTTTTACAATTCTCCCATTTCGCAACTTTGTCATCATCAATCGCTTCTGCATCTTCATCCTCATCAAATTCTTGTTTGATCATTGATTCTGTGTTGATTGTGTTGGACAGTGAGACCCCATTTTGCAGAGTGTATTGATCTTGCTGTGCACTGGTCACTTGGTCATTTGAATATTCATGTGAACACTCATCACTCGATTGATCTGTGTTTGTCTGAGTTTGTGGTGGTAATGTCATGCCAAAGTGAGTGCCATCACAGTTCGGGCCAATCACGCCCGACTGAATCATCGTCTCAATACTATTCCTGAGAGAGGCAAATTGACTGTCCACGGTGGCATCGATGTAATGAGTGAGCATTGACTTGAGTCCAGTCGCGTGCTCATCCACGAGTGTCAGAAGAGGATGAGTTGGCAGTGACATTTTGGTGCAAATCAACAGAGCAAATGAAAAAGGAATACACTCAAATGCAACAGCATGCAGCATGTGAGTTCAGTTCAAGTACATTGCAAGCTGCTGTGTTTAGAGCAGCTGACTTTTGATATGATCAAAACAAACCAATGAGCAGGAGGAGTGGAATGGTGAAAGGTTGCACTCAGCCACGCCATCTGTGAGGGAATGGTGATTTGTTGTGACCTGCACTGATCACAGTTTGCTTCCTGTTTGCACGAGTGTTGTGTTGAGTTGTACTTTTGAGGTTTGTACTAAAACTAGTATTGAATTTATTGTTTCAACCAGAATTGTCTGCCTTGACCACTTCGATTGTGATCATGTCATCTTCATCTGCTGTACCTCAGTGCCGTCCTCATGTTTCCGTGTTGTTGTCTAAATTGATTGCAGCCCAAAGCATGGACACGAGATTGTGGCTGCGGGGCGAGATGGTTCGACTCGTGGATCCAATGATCGATTCGCTTTTTCTCAGATTGCTCATCTCGTCATCTGTTCGACCTGGTGATCAACAGTTCAAACAGACTAATATCCGCTCGACCATGTCCGAGTTGTGTCAATTGATTGAAGGAGAGAAGGAGACGACGAATAGATTGGTACGAGGCCAAATGGATCGACTGGTCAATTCGCTCTTCCTCAGACTAACCAACAAGGCATTGGTGAACACAGAAGTCAGTGCATTTGCATCAGTTCAACCTTCACCATCAAATCACCAAACTGTTCCACCCAATGCATCAATTGCACAATCGACTATGAACAATTCAAATGAAGTTCAAATCACTTGTCCACCAACTCCTCCAACCCATCCCATCACCACCTCACCATTGATCAAACAGGAATGTCTCGAATGTGATGAGCTTGATCCCGTTCCATTTGGAACACATTTACCATCTCCACTTGGCACACTTCAATCCGTGAATGACAATGAACGTGAAGAAGATCGATTTGATGAAGTCGATGAGACAGATGAAGATGAACAAGGTGACGAGAATGGAGGTGAACAAGGAGGTGGTGATGGTGAACTGTTGACGAGTGGACAAATTGATGAAGATGAGATGGATGTGAATGATGATGCAGATGATGAATATACAGAGGTGGAGGAGGAAAGTGAACAGAATCGAGATGAAGGTGATGATAAATACGAAATGGATGCGATTGGACATGGACGGGTTTCAAAGAGATTCAAAAGAATTGTGATTCAACAAAAGGAAATAGATGCAAACAATGCTAGTGAAGAAAGAGATGTAACCAAAGAAACTGAAGAAAAAATTGCCACTAAATGCACTACAAATCCAATTCAAGCAAACCGTGTCCAATCGAATCGTCATTTGCAATGTTTACATTGTCACAAATCATTTGATAGCAGATCCAAATTACAGCAACATCTTCGAGTGCACACAGGTGAACGTTCATTTCAATGTGACCAGTGCGACAAACGATTTAAAGAGAGAAATAAATTAACAAGGCACCATCTGATTCACCAAAATATAAAACGTTTTCAATGTCATGAGTGTGACAAACGATTCATCCTAAAACATCAACTTAACACACATCTGCTAATACATTCCGGGGAGCGACCATTCGATTGTCGACATTGTGACAAGTCGTTTACTGATGTGAGCGCTCGGACCAAGCACGAACAAGCCATCCATCTGCATGTCAAGCCATATCGATGCAAACAATGTGGTCACACATCCACTTATCGAGCAAATATAATCATTCACATTCGAACGGTCCATTTTGGTTTGCCTCCAACTTTGAAAGAACAACGAACACTTAACATCATCGATGAACGAGATCCGAGAGAGTTGGTTGAGAAGGTGTAACATTTTTCGAAATTTTTTGATGTAATAAAATGTCTATTGGAATATTGTATCGAAATTATGGCATTTGCAAGTTTATGTTATGTTGGCAATACAACCCAATTCAATTAAACCAATCAATCATCGTTAACCAACATATAAATACAATATAAACGTTTATTTTTACAATATTTACACTATATATCCACATCTGATTAATAATAAAACAGGTCATTCACAACCTTCAACCTACCAACAATCAAACCAAATAAATGGAATGTGATTGAGTGATTTTTGTGTTGAATTAAAAAAATTAAAAAAAAACTGTGATTACAAAGTATTTTAACTAGTGGGCCCTTCGGGTGCTAAATTAAAAACCATTGATTTCAAAGTAATGACCCCAAAATTGATATTCTGGGGAATAGTCGAGTGTAAACGAAAATCTAACCCTCCTAACCACCTAAAACCTAACTGTTCTATCTTAACTTCAATCGCACCCACTCAATTGATGCCGACTAGAAATGCAATGGACCCGAATTGCATCATTCTTTGACTTAATGACTTTATAATTGGCCACTCAGACCCTCCGCTTGCTATATGCCTCGCCACTCTAATGAGTTAATCTTTTTCTTGTCCTCAGGTCAGTCCGTCTCTCTGTTTGTTATTTATGACTGAAAATTGCGAGACTAAAGGTGCGTTTCGGTTAATTTAAATTTGTAATTTGTTTTGTAAATGAAAAGCATTGTATAGACTTGCTAGTAACGCTAATAGACACTATGACATTGGCTCGTTAGTAATCATGATGATTGCACTTTAAGTTTGAATTTGTACACGATAACTTTTATGTATGAATTTAGCTTTTATAAAGGGCATACGGAAATAAATCAATTAGTCACGTATTCACTGCACTGCAGTGTGTTGCTTAATCGATTCTCGGAAATGGAACAATCTACCTATCCTGCTTTCTTTGTTGTATCGCGCAATCCAAAGTCGTCAGGTGAGAGGTAAGCGATATACAATCGAATGAACCAAACCGAGTGCAATAATCTTGAGATATTGTATTGTTATCAATCATCATGACAAGCCTCAAAACCAAACACTTGAGAGATGATGACTGTTGATGATAGTGTGTGCGAGACTTAAACCTGTCTAGACAGATGTATGCACGTTTAAATGATATATCAACTTTCAGTTGTGTGACATCATTGAAGGACGATGTAGGAGGAAAGATATGACAGGGTCCTTAGATCATCAATTACACTAGTATAGAACCAGCAGCTGGTATTTTGAAACCTTTTAGCTTTCACGTATACAAATAGGTAACGCCATTGGCGTAAAAGTCGGAGCGAGAGTATGTGAAACATTTTTTCATCGTTTGATCAATTGTTACATCAAATTTTAATCAGTTCATTTATATTAAAACTTACAATGTTCATTTGTTCATTTTTAAACAATATCCAAGATTCAAACAACAACCAATTCTTTGGTAAATCAATCTGAACTTTGAATAAAAGTAAACAATTAAATTAACTAAAATTAACTAAAATGCAATACCTACGTGTTTCTTTAATATCCACTACGACAAATTTAGAACCAGTATTTTTTATATTTCTTCTATGCCAGAGGCTTGTTAAGAATGAAGCAAAATATTTCTCCTTCGGAGTAATCTCGTCAATTCCAATAATTTGAATACGACGATTACTCTTCTTTGAAACTGTAGCGGAAATGGTAGTACACGGCCTTACAAAAGTCTTACATTCAGTCATGGATCCAAAGACGAGAACAACTCTATTCTTAGATGTAAGACTGCGCGCTGCTCGGCGTGTTTGTTTATCTGTTATGCACATCCAGTGTTGACACTCGGTCCTTACACATTTCTATACAAAATTTAAATTTTTTTTTTGAAAAATAGCTGCTTTGTTGACCTTTGACTTATTTACCAAAAGGCACAACTTCACTCCAACCAGAACATTGTGTAAAATTTTCAGACCGATTCATTGAACCATATAGCCACAATCCTCTGGACAAGCCTTTTCCTATCAAACGGCGCCAGATCTCGAGGACTCGTTCACTCACAAACTCACACCCTCCACAGAGTTTGTTCGTTCCTCCAACAAGTATATTCATTTTTTATACACTTACAATCTTTGAGTTGTATTTTAATTTTATTGAATATTATGAAAATGAAATGAAATTAATGAATGAATGATTATCAATATTTTTACAATCGCAATCCCTAAACATCGTCATATGAAGGCATAGAATTGTCGTTGGCTTCGTGATTGTAGTGAGTTGTACTGTTGTCATTGTCAGTGCAACTATAGTCATTCGCTTGGTAACTGCTGCTGTAATCGTGACTGCTGGAACTTATGGTGAATAGTTCGGTTGTGTTGTTGTATGAAGAGGAGGAGTAGTCGTTTGTGTTTGTGCAGTCCTCGTATCTGTTGTGCTTTCTTGGATATTGAGAAGTAGTTGTTTTACCCGAAACAGCCTTACATATGCAACACGCCACAACTACAAGCAAAATTACGAGTATTATAAAAAATATTTGCATTCCGGACACAAAACCACCATTTCCTTTTACATCTTTTCGTACTTTTACTTCTGGTTTCACTACTGGTTTCGGCAATTCTTTCCATTCGCATTCTTGAGTTTGTTCATTTAGCCCATAGTCCGACGTGCATTCACAAACTTTGTTCAGGATTGAGCATCGTCTTCTGGGTATAATTTCAATCCAATTCGGTGGCTTACAGTCCGAGTCTCGTGAACACTTGATCTGGTCACAGTCGTAACCGTTTCTGTTCAGTTTGTAGCCATATTTGCAACGACAACTTTTGCCACTGTCACAGAACATTCCACGACCACAGTTTGCATTGCTCGAGCAGTCAATTCTGGTGAGCTCGTGCCGGTGCACGCACCTCTGCACTTGCTTATCGAAGAACACATCTGACGATGATGAGTTGCCAAAGTCACAGTCACAATAGTTTCCCTTTGAATGGCCGCATTTGGTGTTGGGTCCAAAGTTGTGTGCACAATCGTCAGTCGAGTTGGAGCACTTGAAGGCGGAACAATGGATATTGGAGGGACCAATGGGCAGGTAACCAAACTTGCATCTGCACAGATCACCAGCACCACAGACCGCGTTTGTGCCACATTTCATGTTGGCCTTGTAGTAGGAACAGTTCGAGTTGAGGGGAACCAATTGAGCATTGGAAGTGTGAAGTTGACAAAAGAGAGATAAGAGGGACAACAGGAAGTAATGAGAGGAATTCATGGCTTGGGAGATGATTTGGGACAATTTGATTGAGAAAACTAATCGCTTGGAAAGTTTGGATATAATTTGTGATGCTGTGCACACGTGTTAATATATAATTGACAATCAAATTGACACTAGAGTAGAGCTGCAAGGTTGTGTGATTGTGACTCTCACATGAGACTCTCGTATGTGATTAAGCAAACAGTGATAGTGACACTGTGCAATCCATTTAATTTTACTCTTAATTTAATCAATGAGTGACACTTTGTGACATCATCTATTGTGTGACTCATTCAACACGACATCCCTTGTAGAAATTGCAGGTATATGCATTGCTCGTTAGAAAATATAAATCAGATTAGGCTTAGACTCATGATAAAACAAAAAACAGTTGACGTCAAAAAGAAATGATAATATTACAAGTGACAGTTTATAAATGAGTCACATCCATGACTCAAGAGTAGCGTCATTGATTAACAAAAAGTATCGTCAATCGTATATATGCTTTATCGTATCAGACGTGAGAGAGTCTCGAGGTTGCATGTAGCTCTACATATCAATGTGATTTCCAATTATATACTAGACATATTCACTTTTGACCCGCATTTATATTCCACAAAATACCAAATATATTTTGTAATTAAACAATTGTATAGAACATACATGGTTATACGCGAATATGATTTATTGTATTGAAAAGATACGGAAATATCATTGAATTACATAATAAACAATACAAAAATGAGTACCGAAAGCAAAAATGTGGTATGCTCTGATATCAATGAACACTTGTTCGAAAGTTTGTCAGGAATTCATGTGTAACAAGAAGAGAGTTGGTTGAGAAAGTGTGAGCGATTTTGTGATTGACATGAGATGAAACATTTGGCTCGTCAGTGCGTTATTTTTGGTTTCTGGACAATTCAAACGTTTTGAGATGAAACATTTGGCTCGTCAGTGCGTTATTTTTGGTTCCTGGACAATTCAAACGTTTTGAGATGAAACATTTGGCTCGTCAGTGCGTTATTTTTGGTTCCTGGACAATTCAAACGTTTTGAGATGAAACATTTGGCTCGTCAGTGCGACATTCGATTTAAATCAGGCGAATTTTATTAAACAAATTCAAGTTACTTTATTCATGAATGACCCTCGTGACTCTTAAACCTGTGTCGGCTCGCTTTGTGTCTCCTGAATGTACTCGTTCGTGGTTGGTACGGCCCACTCTTGCAGTTCTCCCGAACCAAACACCCCATAAAAGAGTATCCCACATATATGAATAACTCCTGCCAGAATAAACAAATTTGACCATTCTTCAAGCGTCTTTCCACTGGTCATGCGATTGATCACAATGGAACAAGTCAATCCAGCAACAGTACCAAAAGTGCTCGTAATTCCCATCAATGTACTCGCGTAACGTGGTGCAATGTCCAGGTGATTCACGTTGAATCCTGTGTGCATGCGCATGCGCATTAGATTTTAAAATTACCGAATATAACCCATACCAGATATTGCGAAACCAGAAAATATGACCGCCAGGGTTAGTGCAACAATATTGAAAGTTTCGTTACTACCAATGCAACCAACCAGAATCAGCATGAAAGCCTCCAGGCCAAAACCCCCACAGTTGAATAGCTTGCGCACCTTGGTTGTGCTGATGTTCAGACTGGACATGCGCAGTTTGTCCGCTAGAAAACCACCCAGGGGCACCACAAGGGTCATACACAGATGTGGCAGTGCGCCCAACAAAATGGTCTGGTTGAACTCCAGGTCCTGGAACACTTCCCTGAAGTACATAGGCAGCGAGACCAGAATTAGGTAAAAGGTACATGAGCGACAAAAGTTGGCTATGATGATTGCGTAGACGGGTGGAGAGAGTAGTATTGATGACCAGGGGGTGGTGAAAAGCTAGTTGGGCGGTGGAAGGGGAAAGATCAAATGTTGGTTATTTTGAGGCGCAATTGGGGGGCATTCGTAAATCACGTGATCATCTAGGGCAGGAATGCCGAATCTCAATTTAGGAATCTTTCCGACAAACCAATTTAGGGATTGGGTGCATTAGAGCCCATTTTTCAGATCACGTGATCTATGAATAACCCCCTTATTTTCCGGAAATATTACTTACGGTAGGTTTACCCTCACCCAATTCATCTCCAAGGCTAGACTCAATGTAGACCAACTCCTCTCGGCTAATTGTCGGATGGGTAGCAGGTTTCTCGAACGATAGCCACTGCCAAAACCCATACCATACCAGGCCGAGGAATCCTAAAAAGAGTCCAGAATTAGATAAGCAAGTTGGATATGTTAGCACGCATGCGCACTCACCGAAAACGTAAAAACAGGCTTCCCAACCCAACTTTTCGGTCAACAGGCTAGACAGAGGCAGTCCAATTACTGCACCTGCGTAAGAACCACTGAAGACGAGTGTCACCAGACGAGCGCGTTCCAACGGTGGTGCCCAATGACTCAATAAACCGTGACATGCGGGGTATGTGAAACCCTGGATGGGAAGTGTGGTCAATCGATCCAATACATAGTACAAATAATACTAACCCACCTCTGCTAAACCTTGCAACAATCGGACAAGCATGAGCCAGCTGGGATTCAACTTGGCAGCTCCAGGAATTAAGATGTTAAGAAATGCTGACACCGCGATGGCTGTTCCGAACAATCTGTATAGAGAAAAATCATCATCAAAGGACAAAGAAAATTATCCGGAGGCAATATTGCCCCCCACCCAGAGAAATCAAACAGTACAGTACTTATTTGCCGGATAACGTGCAGCTAGAATGCCCGCGGGTATTGGCGTCAGTAAATAACCCAATAAAAATGAATTGTCTACTACGCCTATCGTTTCGGGCGTCCAGTCAAACTCGGGACCCTACATTTGAAAAAACATAATTCAGTCACAAACTATTTTCTCATAATTTTCCCATAATCTCTAAATTTTTTTCCAAATTGCAACACCAAATCACTTACCTCGCCATCTTTACCGGGCGAAATCATAGCCACAATAGCCACTCCCATATTGCACCGAAGTCCGAAACAAACAGCGAAACCAATCGAACTGAGCACTGCAATCGTGTAACGCTTGCTCATGCACGCACTGTTGGATGATGAGTTGGGCTCCACCGCCCACCTTCGATCTTCAGGTAGATATTTGGACATTTTTACGCCTTCTATGTTAGCCAGCGTATGAATTTTTAAATTCAACAAATCAAAACATTAAGTCAAACACAACACACAAATAAACACACAAACACGATTATGATTTGCACACTTGTACACACTTTAGTGGATTGCATTCAAGTAAAAATGTTTTATTTTGTAAAGAAGTACTCGTAATACGTAGTATGGTTGACCTTGTGAATTTCACTTGTCAGATGAGCAGAAAAATGTACATGTATACAATGTTGTTGTTGTTGTCTCTTTCCTTATTGCATCTTATACTACAGCATTTTAGTTTTAACAGTTTTATGAGAGTTCTGTGTAGTGATGTGCAGTGGATTGTGCTATATAGAATGTTTTGGTATTCGCTAGCGAAATATTGACTAGTGACTAGTGACTATATTCTCTTGTATTATCCTCGTAAGAGATGCATCTTGAGTAGACCAATATACCAAGTACTATATGATTTTTTTCCCCGCGAAATTCATGAATATTCTTGAGGCAATTGTGATGGGTTAATTCTACTGTGCATACAAATTAATGGTATTTAGTTTGATTCTTGAATATAAACATAAAATAGGTGCTTATGCCCCAGATTATCTATACAAAGCAAAATAAACAAACAAATATTAATTATTCACATTATTAATGTTTTATTTTTAAAAAAATACCGCATTATAAGTATTGGTGGTGATTGGAAATGTTTTCAAAAAATGAAACGTATACGGCCGTAGTCGATGATTGGCCATCAGGGTTTCGCTCTGTTTTGGGGTAAAAGAATAATTTAGTATGAGTTCATTGTTCGTTCATTTATCTAAAAATCTAAAAATCTAAAAATTTGAAAATTTAAAAATCTAAAAATCAAAAAATTAAAAATCTAAAAATTAAAAAATCTAAAAAATCTCAAAATCTCAAAATCTAAAAATCTAAAAATCTAAAAATCTCAAAATCTAAAAATCTCAAAATCTCAAAATCTCAAAATCTCAAAATCTAAAAATCTAAAAATCTAAAAATCTAAAAATCAAAAATTTCAAAATCTAAAAATTTACAAATCTCAAAATTCTCAAAATCTCAAAATCTCAAAATCTCAAAATCTCAAAATCTCAAAATCTCAAAATCTAAAAATCTAAAAATCTCAAAATCTAAAAATCTAAAAATTTAAAAATCTAAAAATCTAAAAATCTAAAAATCTAAAAATCTAAAAATTTAAAAATCTAAAAATCTAAAAATCTAAAAATCTAAAAATCTAAAAATTTAAAAATCTAAAAATCTAAAAATCTAAAAATCTAAAAATCTAAAAATCTAAAAATCTAAAAATCTAAAAATCTAAAAATCTAAAAATCTAAAAAATCTAAAAATCTAAAAATCTAAAAATCTATTAAACTTCAAATCTCACCTTAATCATTTTAGCCAAATTCTTCTTATCACCCACCAATCGATTGACCCTTGACGCCTTCACACAGAATCTGCCCAAACCAGTCTCAATCTCACGATTTTTACTCTCAATTTGAGCACACTCATTGATAATGAGCAGCAGAAGCACATTGATTTCGACCAGTACAATCCACAGATAAAGTGACATTGTAAAGTCAATTTGAACGAAGAACAGTACATATAGGACGTAACACTGGGCACTGATGTACACGGGGATAGTTATAGAGAGTCGAGGGTCTAAATAGTGGGCATAGGCGTTAATGTGATGACAGATGTGTAGAAGATCTGAGTTTAGACGTAGATAAGTGATCCATTGGGTGGAAATAGTCGAAATTCGGTTTCGCATCTTTTTCATCACATTTGATTCATCACTTCCGGATGAATTCGATGATCTTCGATTGATACCATTGAAACTATCCAACAAATGAGACTGTCGTATACGAATGACCCTACTCGATATTATAGCAAACAGTACAGAGGCAAACAGAGCGTGAAGCGCATAGAAGATTTCAGCAGCAAAAAGATAAAACCAAAAGAACAGTGATCCAACATTGAGGGTATAGACATTATTTTGCCAAACATTCCAATAGTAGAAGAAAGCTGCGCATGCGTAGAACAGCCAGATAGTATAGTCGAGCATGCGCTTCGAGGCACGATAGAACCGGCAAATTTCATTCGAGATCCTACACCGTTAAAAATTTTGCCTCCAAAAATTTATGAATTCGTAAAAAAGTTAGTAACTGAGTGCGTATACGTAAAATTTTAATTTTTACAAACTCGTAAATTATTGATAGTTAAAATCTACGTATATATGAATTTAAAATTTACGAATACGAATATTTTCCAAAGGTGCAGTACTGCCCTGCAGGTCCCTCACTTCCAATAATTCACGTATTCGTACATTTTGCATTATTGTTTATTTGCATACAATTACAACACAATACAAGTTTTATAAAGTATAATATTACAAGAAATCGTACATACATTGATTTAGGTTAAGTATAATATACTTACGTATTCACACCAAATGTAATCGTAGAATTCAGCCTGAATGATGATCGGTGATGATTTTGACTACGATCTTCGTCCACGAAGTCTTCATCTACGAACCTGAGTAGATACATTCTCCAATGATGCAATCTTGTCCATACCAAACCATAGAATCGATTATCGGCAGGTGATTGTGGAGTTACTTGTTGCGATGTGAACATTTCCAAAATGTCATACCAGATATACGAGTCGTTAAATTTGCCCGATGTTGTTTCTACGTTGCCACGCTAAGACCAGAACGTCCTAAATAAAAAAAATAGTTTCAGATCAGAAATATGAAAATAAAAAACAGATTATAACTCCGGTTATTTACCTTAAACAGCGGTTGCCTTGTTTGTGGAATTTCACGCAAAGGGCACATGAGTAAAGTTGCCAAGAAATGTTGGATATTTTCTGAATAATCGGAAATGGGCGTTGGAAAACTTCGCTGGTCCAATCGGGAAAAGAGCACAAGTGTTTATAATAAATTATTGAAGTCTTTAGAGGTTTCAAGTCGTCGAGGCCAAAATTACAGATTTCGGTGTTGATTCGGTAGAGGTGGTAGACAGAGGCACACTGATAAATCACACTCAATACATAATAAATTGTGGTCACAATAGCGAATCAGAATTATTAAATCAGAAATACATCAATTGGAACGAAGAAACTAGACGAAACAAGACGATCACCAAGTCTTGAAGGCAGGCAGCAGCAGCCAACGGACGCGCTATTTCCCAACTGCCAAACACACTCACAACACAGCGCGCACAGAGTAGAGGGACAGCACACACACAACGCTAGCGGGCAGACAGACAGACATCAACAGCGACAGTTGAGTATGCGATGTCGTCATCAGTGGCGCATGCGCAGTTAACACAAAATTCAAATTTGACTAATCCTGAACAATTGATGATTGTCATATCGTTTAATTAGTTTTTCCTGATTTGACATTCTGAATTTATGTTTTATATTTTTTCTTAACTTGAGATAATTAAATTCGGCAATTTTTAAAAATTTATTGTTAATTCGAATTAACAATAGACGATTTATCGGATTAATTTAATTTGATAATAACCATTATTCTCGACAAAATTATAAAAGTAAATACAATTTCAAATTAGATGATAAGAAAATTCATAACCAATCAGTAACGCCACTCAATTCACGTTCTTATGTATTCGTCTCAATTTGGTAACAAACTACATTTAAAATTTTACATATTCGTGAATTTTAAATTTACAAATATATAAAATTCTTCAAATTCACGTATACGTATATAATGACATCATAATGACATTTTCAAAATTTTACGAAATTGTAAAATTTGGAGAATCTATGTTTTTGTGAAATTCTATGTGGTTTGAGGTCTTTTCGTTGACACATGTTATTTCGCGGATACGTGAAATTTCATAAATTCATGTTAACGCAAATTTTCAAATTTACGGATATGCAAAATTTAATAATTTTACAATTCTGTGAATTTTTGAATGCACGGAAATGGGAAATAATAATCGACTAAAAAATTTTACGAAAACGTAAATTTGTAAATTCACAGAATTGCAGATTTATTAAATTTTACATATCCGTAAATTTGAAAATTTACGGAATTGTATAATTATTAAATTATGCGTATATATGAATACGAAAATTTACACATACGTAAAGTTTTCGAAAATTTACGAACTCGTAAAATATAAATTCATGTAATTGTAAAATACTACAAATTTTACGAATTCGTAAATGCAATCTTTTACTGTGTAGGATCTAAAACTTTTGATCCAATCAAGATAGTTTCATTGTTTTTGAAAATCACAAATTTGGGATCAACTTTAGGCCTAAATATAACAACTCCATGGAAAACCCAAATGGCACTGACAAAAATGGCACAACCAAAATCGAGATGTCTCCACAGTTTTGGCGGTAGGGCTTGATGCATCCAAATGTAGGGACTGGTGGGCAGTGCCGCCCACTGCAGCACTCCTTGCTCAGCGTGCAACCACACGATTCCATACAGTTGCACAAGTGTATTCACTAGGATCACATAGAAATAGTGAAATTTTGAATAATTTTGAAAGGCACCGTGCACCACCACTGGATCGTACTGATCAGTGAGGGCACAAATGTGGGCGCGAATTAATGTAGATGCAAATTTAAACATGTTGAAATTACACAATCCCAAAAAACGACAAAAATTACTAAACTTTAAGAAATTCAAGAAAAAAGCCAAGTATTTTTTTCTGCTCTTGCATAAGAAATTTGCAAATTGTGTATAACTTTAAATGTTGGTCTTAAATTCAAATGTCACATTATTAATAAAAAGTACGTACATTTTGGTAATTAATCATATAAATGTTAATTTATTAAAACTAGGAAAAACAAGACAAAATATCGCTCGCTGTACTTGAAACATGCTAAATGTTTTTTACTAAGAATTAATTAATTAATTATTTTTTTTGGAGGAATTAATTAAGTTGGTTATTGATTTTTTGGTCGGCGGAAGCTTGTCGTAAGTAAATTGTTCCAAATAATGTAATGTATTTTTTGTAAACTTAAAATTTAAAATTTAAAATTTAAAATCCAAACAAAATCCAAATTTCATAGAATATTCTTTCCTTGACCCCAAACGATCGATTACATATGTTCTATATATAGACTTGATTTTAAATTAATTAATTTACTATTTTTTAAATTTAATTACGTATGAAAAAAATCATAAAAAAAGACAATTAATTTAGCGTTGTGGCAGTGAACAAATGGAATGAAAGCTATTTTTAAATTGTGGTTATGGTGCAAAAAAATTTGTGTGGATACTGAACAAAAAATGCTAAGACAAATTTAGCTCATTTGGAGTGTGCTTTCAAAGAAATGTGGTGCAGTGAAGTTTGTATTCAGTAAAAAACAAAAATATTCCGTATTCTCTTTAAATTGAGAATTAATTAAGGCTGAGAATTTTCAGTAAAACGAGTAGAATTTGGAATTGAGTGCTAAAATGACACTCCTAATATATTTTACAGTATTACAATCTGTTCATCCTTCCGGAAGAGTGATGCAATCTGCTCAAAGGTTTGTCCATTAGTTTCGGGCATTTTGTAGTAGACGAAGGCCCAGGAGGCGGTCATCGCAGCAGAGTATGGTAGAAAAGCATACTTTTCCAGTACCTATTAAACAAATGTTTCAAATGTTACAATCACTTTCAAAACCTAAATTAGTATACATCATAGAAAATGTTCATCAGTTGGAAGGCGAATCCGAATGTAAAGTTGACCAGCCAGCACACGAGTACAGTGACACTCATGGCGGTGGATCGTGGCGCTTGGGTGAACAGTTCACCAGTGAACATTCCAGGTATTGGTCCTGTGAGCAATACAGCAAAAAATTATTACAAACTTGGCACAAATCACTTGAAATTATCAACTTACCAGGCCCAATTGCAAACAGGATTACATAGAGTACTGTGCAGATAACTGACATGTAGGCAAACCAGTAGATTTGAAACTAATTGAAAAATAAACTTATAATTGTTTTTGGCTATTCTTGAGGGTTTTCTCTTACCCCAAAAAGTAGAAACATATTCAAAAGTATGCACGTGCCAGACAATCCTCCAAGTGCACAGAGTTGTAGTGTACGGCGGCCAGTTTTGTCAATTAGCAAAATGGTAGCCACGATTGTGCCCACCATGATAGTGGCTAATCCAATTGTACAGTAACTATCCGTAAACTCTCGCTTTAGACCGGCAGACACAAAGATTCCAGACGCGTATTGAAAGATGGCATTGATGCCGGATACTTGTTGAGAGAGCTGCATCATGATGCCGATTAGCAGTGGTTTTCGTAGTGATTTGTTGCTTAAAAGTTGGTATATGCCAAACTAAGAGGATTTTTGAAGTTATTTTGGTTAATAAAAATCTACATACTTGGGCTACATGCTGCTCGGCACGTTGCTCGATTCGCATCTCCTCAAGATCGTCCTCCACATTCGATGAACAACGCAACTGTTGAAGTGCTGTTTGAGAGAATTGTGTTAGAGAATTCTATGAAGGACTTCATGACCAACGCAAAAAAAACTTACCATTTGTAGCTTCGTACAAATTTCCTTTGCTAATCAACAGATACCTGGGACTTTCGGGACACTTGAACAGTAGTAACCACTGTAAAATAGCAGGTATGATTGTGACCAGTAGCAGTGGCCATAGTTCGTTGCTTCCCACCAACGTATTGTTCATAATTTGGTACAAAAGACTGCCAATTGCGAAGCCCAGATAACTTATTGTGCCTGGAAATCAGTACGCGATTGGTGATTGAAATTTTGTTTAAACAAAAAAAATGTTAAATAGTTAAAGTTCAAACTTCTAAAACATTTACTAAGCGCTCCACGGACTTTCACCGGTGCAATCTCCATTAGGTACCTACAATGAACCCGTTCATATATTAGAGATAACTAACTAACTAACTAACTAACTAACTAACTAACTAACTAACTAACTAACTAACTAACTAACTAACTAACTAACTAACTAACTAACTAACTATACTGCACTTACAGTGGCACAAGCACGACATTGAGTCCACAACTAATACCCATGATCCATTTTCCTAGAATCACCAAAGCGATGCCATTGAAAAGTTGACCCAAACTTGGGAATATGGCGCCAAAAATGAAAATAGTACTGCTCAGTTGTAGACCTCCTTTTCTGAATGTGGAATAGATCAAACATTTAAAATTTTAAACTTTTCTTACCTTCCACATTTTTCAGCAATGACTCCAGTGGATGCACATCCCACCAGACATCCAACACCAAAGCTGAGCAACAGCACTAGAATAGGCTCAGACGTGTAATGATAACTGTCCTGCGGATACCAGTGCACATCAAATTTCTCATTTATCTTCGGGACAAAATATTAAAATATGTTAAAAACTCAATATATTCTCGATATTACCATTTGCTGTACACTAGACACTTGGATGTTTGTGTTGAAGCCAAGCTGGATCATTCCAAGAGCGGCAGTAAAACTGGCAAGTGCCAACATGCTGTACTCTTTTTTGTTCTGAAACGTTGCACACTGTGAACTTGTTCAAACTGTGAAATGACAAACTCAAAGGAAGCTGCAAACTTATTTCCCATCTGTGCGCACCCGTATTCTGTGTGTGAATGGTGAGTCAGATTCAGGCAATTCAAATAAAAATGACTGCATCCAAAACACATAAAACATGGTCTCATCCCCGTGTGGATGATCCACACATACAGTCCTTTCCAAAATGTAAGACCCCACTTGGCAGTCACTTACTCTAAACAAAGTTGTAACTTACTTTATGAACGCACTATAAAACTCATTAGATAGCGAATGTAATTGCATATATACGAGTATATATAGAGTGAAGAATGCTAAAAAGAATCGTAAAATAGTTGGAGCAGAAATATGGCTACTAATTTCCATCTACGAGATCTTCTATACACTTGTTATGGGGGAAAGAAAATAAATCGTTTATTCACTTTACCCCATCTAAGAAAATACACTTTCCAGCCCGAAATTACAATGAAATCGAACTTATAAATGTCCCTTATTATGTCATTTCCTAAAAAAATCTAATTATAGGAATGTGGCATCAATTAAGAGAATTGTGTTTGGACGTTGATAATAATCAAGATTTTTGTTTTGCAATCACACTAATGTGAACAAATGCAACTGAAATATTATTTGACAATTTTTTTGCCAATAACCAACAATTCTGGTAAGAGATAGTTAGACTTGGTTTTAACATTTCATATTAATATTGGAAATAACCATTTAGAGAGTAACTTATGTCGAATTAATTTTGTCTTAAATAAATTGTATTGCATTTCAGACAACATTTCACGAGATTGCTGTTATCCAAGTGTGAGACAGTTACTGTGAGTTCATTCGATTGTGTGAAAGTCATCTGATTTTAAATTGATTTATTACTTTTTGAGAATATTTATTGCTTCAGATTAAATTATTAAAAATTAAAAATTTGTTATAAAATCAAACAATTAAATAACTATTATGCAGACGCAGATGAAACGTGGAAGAAACCAGTTCACGCCTGCAATTGCAAAGGGTTAAGACTGAAGACTTAATTGGTACTGGTCACTGAATGTCACGCAGGACAGTATAGTTCTATCAATAACAAAAAATTTATGATTTCTTAGGGTGACTTGTTGAGGCGAGAGCACAGGGGTGAAATAGCTACTCAGAGCTATTCTCTTTGATGGAGAGTTGGAAACTAAATTTGAACGAGTTGGCTCGTGTTAGAGCATTTCTGTGTTTAGGTTCACCAAACACAATGCTGTACTCAATCTGGGCAGTACCTTGTTCGACTTTGACCGTTCCGCCATCTGCTCCCCACGAGGTGCCCCAAGAATTAGCAATTAGCCAATAGTCGACTCCATTCTCAATGCCCCAACCAATAATTCGTACCGCATGATCGATATCAGCAGGGCCCATGTTTGATGGACTGTAAATGGCATTGGCTTGAGCAGCTTCACTGAATCCAGGTCCAACTGCAATCACAGCAACTACTGGTCCGTTCTTAAAGATTTGAAATTTAATGTGCCTAATGTAGTCCTTATTGGTTGCATTCAGATAGGTGATTGTGCCTATCGTGCTGCCATAGTGTTTGTCTTGTCGATAGGCCTGTTCTTGTTCTTCATGAGAATCTGGGTGTAATCTTCGATTGAATATATTTTCACAATGCGGCACACAGGAAAGAGCCAAATCGGTCACATCAGGGCAGTTTCTATTATCGCTGTTACAAGTAAACAAGTATGGCTTACATCCATAATTGGACTGATATGGGCCACCAGTGACTACTCCATTTTTTAAATAGTAATTCCAGGCGGCAATTGGATATCCTCCACCACAACTGTTCATTTCAGGTGTACATTCCATCAAATCTTGAGCAGAGATGTATGGTTTTTGTGATCCCACGGAAGCAATACAAATACGATCCGAAATGGTAGAAGCAGTGGCGAAAGCCCAACACGAGCCACACTGAGCCTGGTCAGCGATTCGTCCAATCACGTCTGCGCATTCGGGAAAACCTGTTCGTGCATCGAATTTTTCAGGGAACTTAGCTACTTCTGTGTCGTCAAGAGAACCCAGCAAGTTGGAAGTCAATTTGGACGGATCGAAACCAGGCGGAAATTTCAAACCTTTTGCTCTCGGATATGGCTGCGTAAAGTGCACAATCAAAATCATTTAATCATTTTTGTTGTAAATTCTTACATTTAGAGGCAAATTGGCAGAAAATGCCAAAGTTGTAAACGTTAAAAAGCAGATTGGAACACAAAACTTCATCTTGATTGTTTTGGTCAATCGTTCACATATGACCTATACGTGTAGATCAAATATTAAAACAAAGAAATTAAAAACAATCAATTCAATGGTTTTTTAAATTTATATTTAAATAACGATAAGCAATTTCAGTTCAATGAAGGTCCTATGCTTGACAATAATATGTATGTTATGTTGTGTAAATTTCAATTAGTTGCATTTTATAGATATTTTATTTATTTTCGTGCTTGCTCTTCTGACGTTTATCCTTTTGTGTTTTTTGTATTCTCTTTATTTACGTACATAGGCAAAACCAGAGATAAATTTTGAATCGATAAGAGGAACAAACTTTATGTGTGTAAACAAATAAAGGAAATTGCTTTCAAAACAAAGGAATTGCATACAATTGTCTAATTAAACTATGAAACAGATTCGATTCTTAAAATAATTTGCACTAATTTTCTGAAACAATAATCTTTCTTAAATTTACGTTCCCATTCTTTAAAAAGTCATCACTTTTAACCTTTTGCTGTGACTTATGCTTTGCTTAAATAAAACTAATAAAGTGGTTTTCACTATATTTTATGGGATTAATGTAGACATAAATGTTCAGCATTATGCGTTAAAAGAACTATGGACGGTGCTTAACCTCAGATGACTCAACCAGCAGACAAGTGAGTCTCCAAGTATCGAAAACTACTTCGTGTATCGAAAGATATAATGATTTCATATCCTTCTTGTATTTTTTAGAACTACAGTAATCAAAACTTGCGATTACACCATGTTGCATATTTTTTAATATATCACAAGACTTTAAAACACAATCTGTGCGCTCATGAGTCATGACTATTTATGTGGGCAGATTATGTAAACTACTAAATTAATCTTGCTTTTCAAATCTAAATCTAAATCACTAAACTGAAGAATTTTGACGTAAACAATTAATGTAACAACAAAATTCTGATTACATGCAATAATTTAGCCCGGATATAATATGTATGTTGCATGTTTTTTGTTTCATGCTCAGATATATTAAAACAACTGATATAATCAATTAATATTTCAATGATAATGGACGGAAATCATTGCCTTGTTAATTTGAAAGAAAGGATATGAAATGAAATGCAATTACGAATTGCAATTAAACTTATACTTTTACTAAATAGTCCCATAGCAATATATATATAGATATTCGAATTTCTGCGCCCCCTGCTTCCATGATACAAATGTCAATATTTTTTTTTAGATTTTTCCATCACTCGAACACACTCTGCAAGTATCCGAATATTAAATAAATTATTTCTAAGTTGAAATTTTTCTTTTAGAATGAATCATAAAAATGCAGAGAATACACTTGGAAAGTATGGCAAAATTTGGAGCATATCCCAAATGATTGTCTCCTGATTCATTGTCTGAACGTGAGTGAAGACTACTCCTCAGCTTTTTGGCACTTTTCTCCAACGATAAGGCTCCGAGGTTTCTTGCCCGATTTGAATGAAATTTGGCACAGATACTTAAAAATATGTAAACCAGTGCATGACGTGCTCAGAATCTCAAAAAGTTGTTTTTTAGATATAGCTGCCATTCAAATTTCACCTAAGCCATTCTTCTGTTTGAGGGTCAAGCCATTTTCCAGTGTTCCCAACAATGAGTGCAACAATGTGAAAATTAGTTGGTTGTATGTAAGTTAGGTGTCGTTTAGGATTGGGTTTCGGTTAGGAGTTAGGTTGGTTAGGTGCCGTGTAGGATTGGGTTTAGGTTAGGGGTTAGGTTGGTTAAGTGTTATGTAGGTTTTTTTTAATTTGAAAATTGTTTTTACTTAGTTGCATTTTAAAGTTTTGATATTACAAAATCGATTTCAATAGTAGTGTTAGGTAGGTTAGGAGTTAGGTAGGTTAGGTGCCGTGTAGGATTGGGTTTAGGTTAGGAGTTAGGTTCACCCTTAACATTATCTTAAGGTTATAACCGCACAAACCTCGTTTATTTTGGTTATAACCTCAATGTAAGATTACAACCTTACATTGAGGTTATATACTCACAATACGAAATTGTGAGGATATATTCTCATAAATCTATGTAGTAAGATTATAACCTTTTTACACCATACCCCACGGTTTCACGGTCATATACTGCATACACTGATATATTGGAAATAGTAAATGTACATTTATTGGGAAAATCAATTAACAGAAAAAATAAAAATAAATGAATACTCATTTCTTTTTACCAGCCTTCCGTCCCCGACGGCCTGAGGCATTTCGTTCAGTGAGAAGACGCTTTGTGCCAACGTTGATTTCAACTTCTTTGCCTTGCACCTTCTTCCCTTCTTTATCCTTGAGTTGCAAACGGTGTGGTTCATAGTCCAGTTCGTGCCCAAATCGAATTTTCAGTTCGTCGAGTTCTTGCTTGGTTGAATCGTGTTCAAGTTGGGCCTTGTCGCTCTCCTCAATTCGATTCTCCAAAGCCTTTTTCTGTTCCACCAAAGTTGCATTTGATTGCTTCAAATTATCATTCTCCACCAATAAACTTTCATTCTGATGCTTCAAAGTTGCATGGTCAGCTTCGAGTTTAGCAAACCGCTCTCGCAATGAAGCCTTCCCTGATGTTCGACTGTCGCGTTCGTTCTTCCTGATATCCCGGCGATTTTTGAGACCTTCGACGAGAGAAGCATGGGCTTTACCAGGGCGAATCAACTCTTCAGCTGGAATAGAATCATCACGATTTTTTGCTGCTTTGTGGGCAACCTTCCACAATTCCAAACACTTGTAGAGGCAATCCTAAAAAATAAGTAGAATTCATAAGAAAAAAGCAAACAAAATAAACTTAAAATACTTACACCAATGTGTTTGAATCGTTTTTCTGGCTTGCCTTTGTTCGGTTTGTCAATATCCTCAATCTTGAAACCTTTTCTGTCCTTCAGCATCCGATCAAAATTAGCCGTAGTATTAGGATACAGATCCACAAAATGCTTAGAAATATCCAATAAGACATGATTTGGAATAGTCACGTGAAAAGCGTCTTTAATAGAATTACCAATGTCATTGGCATATGAACGCAATGTAGACTTAACATCTACACCCTTCAGATATTCATCAGGGACGCCAGATAAGTTGAAGGTAGACAAAGCTGAGGTAAGAGGTGGAAATTTGAACGCCTTCAAATCAAATTCGCCATATTCGTCAAGAAACTCGTGTCCTAAGTTTGCAGAATACCACTTCTTTGGTGGCACCTCTTCATTTCCAGACAATGATTCGTTATCCGACATCGCTAGTTCACTAGAATTAAATATATATTAATAAAAATAATCAATACAAACAATAGAAAATTTAACACACATGTAAACACTCGATGTAAATTGTCACACAATTAAATAGATAATTCAATTATCTCAGAGACAACCAAAAGGTGAAGTGAATTGGCGATATGAATGAATTTAGTTGAATAACACACAAAAACAAACGCGGCAGGAAGGAAGAAAATGACGAACACGCTCGATTGGTGTGAAGTGCAGTGTGAAGCACGGTGTGTCGAAAGAGGTGTAAGGTGAGAGTGCAAACTAGCGGCAATGCCAAAAGCGTTCACTCACAGCTGTGGCTGTTTCACTTCTACCACTACTTCACTGGTTGCTTCACATGGCACCTTGCACATGGCAATATAGCAGCGTGTTTAGAAAATTGGTCTTGGGGCAGCACAGCCCTGCTTTCAACTCAACATATAATACGTCTCTTATGTGCATGAGTTGATTAAGTTAATTTGAAAGGACGATGGTTTCCATTAATATGCGCCACTGATTTTTGTATATTATTTTTGTTTGTATTTCCCGATTTAAAATCATTTGAAGCACGGTCGTTTCTGTTTGTTTGGTTTTTTTGTGCTTAAATAATTATCCTATTATGAGTAAGCAAAACATTTTCGAAAATTCACCTTTTGAAGAGCCATTCAAGAATGTGAAAAAAATTGAATGTGTTGAGCGAAGAACAAAAATTATTTCAAACGATAGTGTACCGTGTCCTTTGCAGGATTGTGATATGAAATTTCGGAAGCAATCATCTTTTCGAACACATGTTCGTACTAAGCATACCGAAATATATAATAATCTTAGCAAATCAACGTAAGTTTTCAATCGTTTCATAAATTCTAATAAATCTTAAACTAATTACACATTTTTATAAATTACAGTCCAGAACAACAGATTCGAGTTGCTGAAGTTGTGGTGGAGCGACGTGAGAATCATGGACACTTCGAGGAAGAGCAACACGAACACCTAAATGAAGAGGAACCTAATATTTATTTGGCGACTGATGAAATCAATGTTTCCCCCAACAGCGAAAATGATGAAATATGTGATGTATTGAACACAATTGACATTGACATCGATTTTGATCCTGCTGATATGTTCGATATTGACTTATTAGTCGACATCAAAGAAGGAACTAATTCAAATTTCTTGAAAAACATTAACAGAAATTTTCCAAAAAGTTGCCAACAAAAAGCATACTTTATGTTCGACCAGATCATCTTGAAGCGATTTTGCAACGCAATTCCTGCTGATGTTTATTCAGATGTGTCCGGACTTGTTGCAATTGCCTTAAATTTATTCTCTGACGAATTAGGCGTGAATTCTAATCTACTCGTGAAAGAAATTGAAAGATTTACTGAAAGGCTCAATCTTCAAAAAGCGTACTTAAAGTCACTTGGTGGTCTCATCGAACCTGTGCCCGTTTCTTTGAATGATGGTACTACTTATCAATATATTTCCATCAAACAAGTGGCAGATCTCGCTCTTAATAAATCCATCTGTGATGAAATTCTTCGAGAGCAAACATTGAAATACCCAGATGAGATGCTCGAATATTCAAACGAATTGACATGTGAATATAAGAGATGGCTTCAAATTGTAGGAAAAGCCCGCTTTCTTATTTATTCGGACGAGTTCTCAATTGTGAATCCAATTGGTCATTCTAAGTACAATCAAAATTATCTGGTTGTGTATTGTTCTATAACCAATATCCCATTTAAGGACCGCTTGAAACGTGGTGATTTATTCTTGCTTCTAATTGTCAATCATAAAAATATTGACGCGGAAAAACTCAGCGAAATCCTTGAACGATTCAATCAAGATCTAAATGATTTGGTTACCAACGGAATTGATAAACCACTTACCAATGGAACTGTTATGAATTTCCCATGTGTATTATCATCCTTCGTTGGTGACTCCAAAAGTGCTTATCAATTTACTGGCTATCCTGATACTTGGATATCGTTGTCGTGTTTGTGGGGCGAATCATGATGAAATCCAAGATGGAATTCTCGATAAGCCTTTGTTTGGAACTGAAGAGGATATAAATGAATATTGGAAACTTGTGGATCAAGCTGATGGAATTTATCTCCCAAAGGAAAATGAAAAGAGACAGGAATTTGGCCTTACAAGAACATTCAAATTTGCTTCAAAAAAGTGCAACTCGTCCAGTCGATCCATGGGGAATTTGTCCCTTTGATATATGTCATGATGAATTAGAGGGTGCTTTGCCCAAACTGGGTAGTTTAATTTTGATAACTCTTAATGATAAATTTTTACGAAACAAAGAAAAAATGGTGAAACTTATTAACGGAAAACGATTTTATGATGCCAAATTTGCTATTCATTCAACTACTGGTGGCTTTGCTTTCGAAGGAGACATGATTCAACGAGCTGAAATGTTCATTAGACTCGAGCAGATTCTTTTGGAGGATTTACCTTTGGCTGCAGGAGTTCCAGCAAAATATATTTTTATCTCAAGAGCATTCTGTCTTTATCTTGCATTGAAAGACATTTTCATCATTAGTTTTAAAACTTCAATAACCGAAGACGACCTTAAAACATTAACTAAGAGCATCGAAATAATGTTTCGACTTGTGAAAGAGATTGATCCATCTGAAAGCATCACTCCCAAGATGCACCACATAAGTCACTACCCTCAACTTATTAGAAAATTCGGTCCACTCATTTACTTTTCTTCTTTACCATTTGAACGGAAGCACCAATTCTTTAAACACTGGGCTAGAGTAATTCACAATATGATAAATCCTCCTTTATCTTTGGCAATGCGGCACCAATGTCATCAAGCTGTCACTTTTGAAGCAAATGAGTATTCAGTATGTAAGTTTGATTTTCGATGGAAACTTGTTGCCAATCCTGAAATGTGTGACGTATTGCCACCGACTGCCAAGTACATGCACCAACCAACGCCTTGTCGTCTCGAAAAAGATGTCATCAGAAAGATTGGTACTTCAAATTCGTGGATCGAAATCACTAGCTTTTGGACTATCGAATCTACTAAAGAGATCATTGTTGGCGGACTCGTTTACCAGAAATCATCAGAATGTCTATTTAGCTTTACAATACTCGAAGAGAAGGCAAAATTGAAGTATGTAAAATATAATGATCTATATCATGTGAATAATTTCATTTCTACAATGGATGGTCATAAAATTTTGATTTCTGGTATTATTTAGAATTAAACTTATTTGTGTAATTTCATTTTTCATTATAATTAAAATTTCCATTATGTAATTAAAGCACACGTTCTTAATCCTAATAAGTAAAGAATATTCTATATATGACAATCTAACTTGCATGCAAATACATGTGTGCACACATTTCTGACATTATTGCAAGTTTTTAGTAATACAGTTTATTTAATAAACTTTATTACCTTACAGAAAGATTATAACCTTACAATATAAGCTTTTAACCTTAAACTAAATAATAATTTGAGGTTATAACCCTAACCATAAGATTATAATCTTACATTTTAAATTTTTTAGGTTATAACCTAACAGAGAGGTTATAACCTCAACGGATTATTAACAGTGTTGGTTAGGTGCCGTGTAGGATTGGATTTAGGTTAGAGGTTAGGTTGGTTAAGTCCCGTGTAGGATTTGGTTTAGGTTAGGTGTTAGGTAGGCTAGGTGCTGTGTAGGATTGGGTTTAGGTTTAAAATGTTTGGTTGGTGTGGAAATTGTTGTTCAATTGGTCTCACGTTCAGACTAAAGACCACGGATATAATCCTTGGTCTTACTTATAACACTTATAAATTCAAATTTCGAATTTAGCCCCCACAGGGCCCACTAGTTATGATTTGATTTTCTTTATGTAAAATATTTTATTTCGTTACTCACAAAATGATTAGTTCTGTTGACTTTATCTGAATGTGTCGCAAATTTAAAGGTATAACATATTTAAAAAGTCTTAAATAAGCCACATATTTAAGTTTGCGACACATTTAAATGAACTCAACGGAAATGCATTTTGTGAGTAATGAAGTAAGAAATTTTGTATTTGTATTATAGTAACAAGAAAGAGTTGTTTTGGAAAGTTATTCGTCTGGGCGTGACTCTATGCCAGTTTTTCAGTTTGGCTATTAATATCCCATATGTTTGGCGCAACATACTATGTAGTCTTTAAACATTTCTTCATGTTTAAATAACTCAAAATATACCTCATGGTCAAATATATCTAAAAGTAAACAAACAAAAATCCCCCATCAAAATTGATAAAACCACTCTAATTTAGAGTAAAAACATCACTTTTTAAAAATCGTTTTTTGGAATGTTGTAACCGGAACCAATTTCTATAGCAAGTTTAACGTTTTAAAGTTCTTATAGCCTTTGGTTGCCTATTGGTCAATTCTGTGACAACAAAGAAGTAATTGAAATCCCCAATTGTAATGTAACAGAAAAGTCACTCTGAGAAATGAGATACAACAAAATGACCAATTAATTTGTCCGAGCAAAGTTTAAGTATATTTAACGACCTTACACTCCCTTTATAAATGTACAGATAGAATTAAATACTTTCTTTGCAACATTAATTTAATTACTCCCAATGTTTTATGTCATTCTTTTTTATATATAATTGTAACTCGTACATGCACGAGTATACACTTTCCCTTAATGGATGGGTTCTACCAACAAATGCCCCATGTTTTATGTGTTTTTTGTGGATGCAGTCAGATCTATATAAATAAAGTCAGATCTGACTCATCACTCAAGCAAAGTAATCTCGAGTGCACACACTTATTCAACAGAAACAAGTTTGCAGTGTAGCATTTGTGTCTGTTCACTTGAAATATATCCCAAAAACCAGTGCAAAATGTCTCATAACAAAAAGTGCCACGTTTTTCATTTGTTATTGATATTTTAGTTTGTTTGTTCATCATAATATCTCGTATATTGTCTTGTGTTCAATTCAATTTGTGCATTTTTGTTTAATTTTTATATATAATTTCATCTCTCATTCATTCATTCATTATGGTAAATATTTGGAAAAAAAATTCAACAAATTCAAACTTCCCTGCAATGTTTTTTGTATGCTAATTAGTGTTCTCAATTACTCGCAAATTGTCATTACTCGAGTAATTTTTATCATTACCCAGACAGTGACGTGCATGTTGGTGCTTGCAAGTTTTGCCGCCGCCCTTGGAATGCTTCAATTTGGCTTCAACACAAGCCACCAAGTGTACAGTGCTCAACAGAAGGTAAGAAATATATATAAATGGTTTTCATTTTATTGTTGATAATTTAAGTTTTATATTTTGTTGTTGTCTCATCGCTCATTATATATAGATGATTGAGAATTTTCATGCGAATCGCATGTCTGTGCATATTTTACTGCAGTCACTCAGCTTTGGGATTGGATGCGTGGTGGGATGCGCATCCGCTGGAGCAATTGCCGAACACTGTGGAAGGTGAAATGATGTGTGCAAATTTTGATTTACAAATGTTAACTGTATAACCTTTCCCTGTAACAGAAAAGGCGGACTCCAACTGAGTAGCACAACTTTCATTCTTGGAGCCATATTCACAAGTTTGGGTCACGCTTTGAATAGCGTCAACCTTATCCTAATTCCAGCAAAATGGATCATTGGTTTTAGCGGTGGACTCAGTGCCGTACTTGGGCCTCTGTAAGTAGGAATTGAGGAGCTTTTGTTTGATTGTTTAATTCACATTTTCAATTTGTTGATTTGTGCAGGTACCTAATTGAGATTGCTCCTATAACAGTCCGTGGAGCGCTAGGTAAATGTTATTAAATTTTATAAATGAACTTTGGCGATTTGACTTCTTTTTTGTGATAATGTCAAAAAATCAATCAAACACTAATAATCACTTTCTTTAACCCACCAGGTACTGTAAGTTATTTGAGCTACTCAATCGGTGCTCTTTTGTCCCAAATTATGATCCATCCCGTGCTTGGGAAAAACAACAACCAACTGCCGTGGTCATTGCTGCTGGTCACATTCGTACCTGCAATTCTACAGTGGCTACTTCTACTGTTTGTGTGTCCCGAAAGTCCCAGACATTTGTTTATTACTCAAGGAAAATTGTACGACGCAACTTGTGGTGAGTGTTTTGGGGGGGTCAACAAGGTTTCTAGGTTTAGTTCGGCAAACAAATTACTTACTTTTCAAGAATTTGAGATGATGAGGAAGTTGACAAAACTCATTGACTTTTACACTAACTTTTACACTAACTTAGTAAGGTTGAGGTAGGGGGTTGGGGTCAGCGGCTGAATGTCCGAATTACCCAAGCGCGCATTGCGCATGCGCCACTGAAATGTACAGTGTTATTTGGCGGACGAATTTGGGTTTACTTGGATGCTATGGGACGGAATTGGGTTTCTTCGGATGTTAGTGGACGAAATTGGGTTTCTTCGGATGTTAGTAGACAGATCTGGGTTTCTTCGGATGTTAGTGGACTTAATTGGGTTCAATTTCGGTTATTCGAACGCATGCGCACTGTGGACTTGCGTAATCCGGATATTCAGATACGCATTCGAAAAAAATCACTTGAAGCACTCCATTCATAAATTATAGTTAGTCCCCAAAATTGTCCACCTTCAACAGTATTAGTTATGTTGCGCATGCGCATCGCGCGCTTGGGTAATTCGGACATTTAGCCGATCGCCAAACCCCCAAATACCTTTCTCACTTGCTCACAAACACAGATTTGATTTTTCTAATTTTTTCTTCATAATCAAAACTTGCGAAGGGGTTCAGAGTCCGGATCAGAGTTAGGGTCAAGGTAAAAAAGGCAGTATAGTCTTAGTAAGGGCCAAAACTGCTGACCCAACCCAACTTTGACCCTAGGAGGAAAGGAGAGTAGGGTCAGTAGTCTCGGGGAAAACTCTCCACTAAATTACATTTCACACTCAATTCAGCACTTCAAAAACTACGCTGTGCATCAAATGTGGAGGACGACATTGAGGAAATGCGAATCGAACAGCGTGCCCAGCAGCATGTACCAAATGTAAGATATATATCATGATTTTCATTTAAACAACCAAAAAACTATCTTTTCTACTACTAGTTCAGCATATGTCAACTCTTAAGTAGCAAATCACTTCGAACCCCTCTACTAATCGGCATCATGATGCAACTGTCCCAACAAATGTCCGGCATCAATGTCATCTTTCAGTACGCTCCGCCAATCTTTACTTCCGCCGGAGTAAATCCCGAGTTGGCTGATAGCTACTCTGTGATTGGACTATCAATTGCTATGGTGGCCACAATCGCAATAGGCACTGTTGCGTTAATTGATCAAACTGGCCGTCGTTCACTGCAACTCTATGCACTTGCTGGAATGTCTGGACTGGGCATACTTTTGACTTTCTTTATGATGTTTGAGGTATAAAACAAAATCAATATAGCAATGTAAAAATGCCTAATGGTTTGTTTTTATTGTTTACATAGTTCCTATACTACTGTTCCAAGATGGCAGCTATCTGCACAGTACTCTACGTAATCCTCTATGCAATTGGGCCTGGTAAGATAACTTATAATAATTTGTGTAAAGTTGTTGTAAAACATTTTGTTGTTTGCGCATGCGCGCACACAGGACCAATAGCTGGTTTTATCACTGCTGAGCTGTTCAGCCAAGCGGCACGATCCACCGCCATGAGTGTCACTGTACTTGTGAGTTGGTTGGCCAACTTTATTCTCGGAATGTGCTTTCCGATCATTTTATCTGATAATGTATGGATTAATTTACGATTTGTTATGATATTTAAGATTGTGATCTTTGTAACTTGCATATAGGAGAGGTGGACTTTTATATTTTACTCTACAATTCTGGCCGCCTTTTGGATCTTTACTTACAACAAACTGCCCGAAACTAAAGGACAAACATTTGAGCAAATTTCAGCACAATTTCGGAAGGAAGATCTAATTGTCACACTTTAATAAAATACAAAAATACTACAAAAAACATTGACACGTATTTTTAATTTTGGGTCACAAATGACCTTTTGACTTTTTGATATTCAAGGTCAAAGTATTAAAAAAAAAATAGCAGATCTAAATGTCAAATGCAAACAACAAAAAGACAATTAAATTCGCTTGACCATGGCGCTACGGAAAAATGACAAGAGACATGAGTCACAATCCAACTACGAATCACAGATTTCCATTAACAATCATACTATACCAATATCATACCATACCAATCAGATAACATTCTCACAATGCACACAATACTTTGAAATATCAAACCTAGGTCAATGTTGCCAACTACTTTAGTGGTAGTATTTGTCAGGCGATTCCGTTCAATTCGTGGGCAAGCGCATGCGCGTTGAGCCAAGAGGATGTATCCAAGAAGTACAATCCTAACACAAAACAAGCTTTCATTTCACTACCTACTACTGGCACTGACCTTGAGAAGATCGCTTGTCTCGATAAACTTCGTGGCCAACCAGAAGGCGATTTCACCCAAAAATGCTTGAATGCATCACTCACTGCATGGGATCTTAACCGCAGCAAAATGGTCACTAGTAAGGTGTACGAAAGTTGTTGTGCCATGTATGATGCCCTGGACTGCCTTATAAATCAGGCAAAGGGCATTTGTACCGATCACGAGTTGGATGGCTTGATCTACTACAAAGCGATCGCAACTGGAGCATTTTCTCAAGGCGTTTGTAGATCGGTGCCTTATGCAAATGTGAATCAAGTTTGTCAGGGGTGAGATTTTCTCGTCCGCCTAATCTTTTGCTCGTTTTTGGGATCGATTAAAAAACACTTGACTAGATAAATTTTTTATTTGTACTCAAATGTTTTGAAATAAAATGATTAAAAGTTAGAATTTACAAAATTAAAAGTTAAAATTTAAAAAATTAAAATTCATTAATTAAGATAATTAATTATGACTTCCGCCATAGAGGAATACACAAACTAAGAAACAAACAACAACATTAATCAACTTCACTACCGCAAAAATATATTATTCTTTTAAAATTAAATTAATTAAAATAAAAATGTTTGAATTTAAAAAAATGAGAATTTCAAATGAATTTTAACAATTAAAAAAATTACTTTAAATCGTACACAATGAATCTCAAACTGCTCGCTTCACTTCTATTCAAGCCAACCCAAAACATCACTTATTTTGTTTACTATTTCAACTTGGTTGAACAAACGTGCCTATTCAAGAATATTCTACCACGAATACTAATCCACGTATTGAACACACTTGTCGCCTACAACATTGCGCATCAGATCTACATGTTCTGCGCATCAGACGGAAGTCCAGTACCTTTTCATGCAATTCACTTTGATGCATTCCATCTGTTTGTAAGCAAAGAACAGTTCAAACTGCTCACCGCAATTGGTTCTGTACTCCAACTTTATTACAATCGAAAACTTTTCGGTGAAAATACTATAAACTATCGACTGGTTAGGCTGCTTTACAGTGTCATTGTACGAAAAAAATGGAGATCGTTTTTCTTGAAATCAAAATTTCAAAACCAAAATGTTTGTATAAGGACACGAAAGTGCTATTTGACTGTGCTCAATTTGTTTTTGAGCATAGTTTCAACGTTTGGTAAAGTTGTTATCCGAAACCCCATCCTAACACGGCACCTAACCTAACCCATAACCCATCCAAACACGGAACCAAACCTAACCTAACCCAAAACCAATCCTAACACGGAACCTAACCTAACCTAACCCAAAACCCATTCTAACACGGAACCTAACCTAACCTAACCCAAAACCCATCCTAACACGGAACCTAACCTAACCTAACCCAAAACCCATCCTAACACGGAACCAAACCTAACCTAACCCAAAACCCATCCTAACACGGCACCTAACCTAACCCATAACCCATCCAAACACGGAACCAAACCTAACCTAACCCAAAACCCATCCTAACACGGAACCTAACCTAACCTAACCCAAAACCCATCCTAACACGGAACCTAACCTAACCTAACCCAAAACCCATCCTAACACGGAACCTAACCTAACCTAACCCAAAACCCATCCTAACACGGAACCTAACCTAACCCAAAACCCATCCTAACACGGCACCTAACCTAACCCAAAACCCATCCTAACACGGCACCTAACCTAACCCAAAACGGTCTCCTAATTATCAAACATAATCTAACTTGATCTTCTTCTTCAAATAGATATTATCATGCTCATATCGTATCCATACTTTTGATTCATTCTCATCAAACACGGATTCAACTCTTCGGATCTGATCAATACTACAATTTGGATCATATCTTCACACTTGAATGGCTTAGCTTTTGGTGTATTCTGTTTTGGCTTTAGTCACTCGATTGCAAACAACATTTCGTGCACCATTTCACTGTTGATGATGTTCTACCAAAGGATTGGTCAAGTTTACGCACTTTTAGTGCGCATTGTTAAGTTGAAATCCAGGAATTTCCCAATCAAACTCTATATTCGTTTTCGGCGCACATTTGTGCGCAGTCTTGAGTACTTTTTCGCGATCAATCACTTTCATGGAAAGCTTTTTACTGGTTATCTGATTGTGTACGTGCCTACCAACATTTTCTTCACAATGTGGATCATACAGGGCAAGTTGGACACTTTCGCTCGACTGTTGATCTACTTTTGGATCGTCTACGTTTGTGCAACTTTGTTTGTATTTCACTGCATCTTTAGCCAGTGCACCAGGCACATTCACTGACCGTGTAAAAGGCTTTTTAGTGCAATTGCGCATGCGCGTTTACGGAAAACGACAATTTCAATACGAACACGAGTGAGCATTGCGCATTTGATCGAAGCCTTAAACACTCAAAATAGGTATGGTTTTACGTATGGTGACTTTGGACTGGTGTCGTTGAATACATTTGCAAAGGTTTGTGCGCATGCGTATTTTGAAAGATTTGTAAAACTGATCAATTTTGTTGCAGTTTTTAATGCTTTATGGAAAATTCTGTATGATTTCTTACAAATTGATGGCTAAAAGAATCATTCAATAGTTTGTACAAGAACAATATATTAATAAATTTTATGTAATTCCAAAACTTGGTTGTTTTTAACAAGGCAAAACATAACAGGTTTTTCAATTTCGAAATTTGATTCGAATTTGGTTTGCTCTCTGACCCAAAAATCGAATTACACCCAAGTCGATATAAATACAGAATATAAAAATAGACTTATCTTTATTTGCGCATGCGCATCTACTTGTGGTTTTACCTTATTTGTTAAAAAATACATTCCAAAATATTCAAGGACCAAGAGAGACCCTCAAGTTAATTGGATTTTGATCAATTGAATCAATCAAAATATATATCTTGATGTTTTATAAATTAAATAAAAGCATTTTTAATAGCAAAATCTTTTTACATATGTTGTCTGTCTAAAGCCAACCTAAATTACTGTGCTGTGTGTAATTATTTCTGTTTTATTTTAATTAAAAAATTAAATCGTTTCACCATCAACCAGTTCCACAGCACGTTTCTCCAGTGCTTCAGCAGCAAGGTGATCGGGACTTTTGATTGGCCATTTGAGACTCACCGATGATGGGCTACTCAATCTATCACTATGAAGTGTAATCCTGTTGCCTACTGAGAAAAATGCAAAAACATGAAACAGTGCTGCTGGTTTTTAGAATGGATACATACTTGGATTGAATGGACCAGTGGCAAGTTGAACGTAAAACTTGTCTCCATCAAAGTCAAACACCAAACCATTATACTGCACTTTTGCTGGCTGTTCAATTTGCCATCGACACTGCAGCTGTCCATCCTGGTAAGATGATTCCAAATTAATGAGCCCAGTAACATCATTACGAGTTGTAATCGGTGAGCTTGAGTGTACCCCTCCATATTCATTGAACGCATATTGAAGAACACTTTGGCTTGAGTTTGAGGAGTGGGTACAGTAAACAACAAGGCCTGACATGTTCTGGGATAGAGAAAAAATGAAGTGATTAGTATTGGAAACAGCCCTAGGGGGCACAAACTTACGGTACTGTTTGTAAAACCAACCGCCACGTATCTGTCTTGGGCAATTGATGGAGCAGTCAGCTCCAACTGGAACCGAGATGATGTAGGCTCAAATTGAGAACGAAATACAAATTGGCAGTTGCTGTTGGTGACACAGTTTTCGGGAAAGCCAAAGCATAACGAACTTTGATCGTGACATGATTCATATATTAATGGCATCTCAGCTCCAAAGGAGAACAGCACTGCGTGGCATATGAGAACCAACAGGCTAAGCACCAAATTTTTTGTCATGATGGGCTCTTTGATGAATAGCGAGCAAATGATGGGTTTACAAGTTAGGATTTGAGAATCTGAGAAAATGAAAAATGGTTAACCTAAACACGTATAACCTAAGCAGCAACAATGTTTGCAAATTTTGTGATACCTTACCTAAATATCTCTCTGCACAAATTGGTGATAAGATTTTGATGCCAATTTTGATTGTGGAAATATTTGGGCAAAAAATTACTTCAACTCACTCAAAACTCAGATATGGCTTAACCAATTGAGATTCTGTCTTGATATATCATCCATATGGACGACGATACGTTTGCAATGGTTTGTTTTGTATTTCTAAGATCTATAATCTCAACTGCACAAAACGATTCGACCATTCTGTACGACTTGTGCACACTCGAATACGTAAACGTTTCATAAACTAATGTTTGTCGTTCTATTTCGTTATTTACGTTTTTTAGTTAAATGTTTTACAAATTTATTTAGACCAAATGTAATTATTAGAAAATTGATTTATATTTTTAAATGAAGAATGAGCAACATAGTAACAGTGGATAATATTACTCTTTGACATTTTTGTTAGTTGATCGGAATTTTAAATTTCAATGGACTATTTGGACAGATAGTTTAGCGTGATTAAATTTATATCATATCTTAGATCAGATCATTTAATTTTGTATCTGTTATCTGTATGTCCTTTTAAACGGTCGATTTAATATGTTATCGAATGAATTTGGACATTTCTACACTTTCTAAATTGATCATTTTATTTATATCCACAGATAATTTTTCCAAAAGATTTCTCGATATAAAATTAAATGACTTTTGAATGCAAAATACATCCAACGATGAAAACTAGGAATGAGCGTATGGTGGCCTAATTCAAAATTCGATTACGATGGAATTTCTGAAACTCTTTGGATCGACCCTGACTAGTTGAATCTGAACCGGAATTTGCCTATTTACTTATTTATGGTTATACTGTGGATTGGTGTTCGTGGGGGTTGCAATGTACAAAATGTTGACATCATTTCATCATTGAAAAAAATCGATCGAAACTGTCCGCTACAATTGAATCAATAAGTCAGTTGTGTCCCAATTGTGAATTGAACCCAATCGGCTTATTGTTCTCTTCTAATGCCTCCTGTCCAAATCTGTTGATGAATCTGTCCGTAATCGTTATTTTGCAAACACGTAAATAGTGTACAATGTATTATTAATAAAAAGACAAATTAATTATTAATTATCCCCCAATTTTCTAGTTCCCATGCGCATGCGCATTCTATTAATGCACGGAATATGTCAATTATCTCACGCTAAAGAGAATCGGTTGTAATACATAGAATTTCACTTCCTATTCTCAGTTCGTCGAGTTGACTTCATTTCAACTTTAAACTTCCATTCGAGTAAAACTATAATTTATTTTTATAAAATTTTGAAAAACATGGAACTGTTCATTTATACTTGGTACAAAACTAAACTGACCTGTTTGGTTTCAACAAGTTACTATGCCGGACTCAATCTGATGCACAGCAATATTTAGCAGCGCAACAGTGATGATTTGCATCGCATGAATAGTAACTGGTAGCCTCATTTGAGCATACTTCACCCTCCGAAATTAAGGCTGAATGATCTACAGGAATGGCAATAACACTGAAGCCAATATTGTGGTATTGGCCATTTTGAAAGAAATTGCCCCCACCATAGCCACGCATGCCATTGTCATGCCGTACGACAGCAGTTCCGCCCAGGGCTGTTCTTGCCGAGAGGCACGACCACATGTAATCGTTTAAAGATTTAGCCAAATCCGACACCAAGCCACCAGAGTAAGCCGAATGACAGTTGTCAATCTTTTTGTTCATATACTCATTTTCATTTGCTAGCACCGAACCGACAAGAAGGCATCGATTAAAGGTGTGCAGCCAGTACCAGACACTCTTGTCATACACCGAAACAGTGTGAGCCCAGAAGCCACTGGTGTGGCCATTCCAACTGTACACGCCCCATTTTCGCCAGTAGTATTTTGTACTCAACTGTGCTTCCAGATGCTGTGCAAATTGATCGTGTGGCCATGTGTCCGCGTGAATTCGCATAAATTCTACCACTTCGCGCTTAGCAAGCGGAAAGAAGCCACTCTTGATCTGCTTCATGCCTCGGTAGATGCTCTTTTGTACACTTGCCACCACCTGTTGAAATGTGTGAATGTCGCCCATGTTGCCGTTCCGTCCGTTCAGTGTCTGGTGAATGGTGCTCTCATTGTAGCCAGACGCGCCCACACAGGTAAAATGTAGAAACATTGCATTCGACAGCATTGCGGCGATTTGGGTAGACCAGTAGTTGTGCACTTTCATGTCATAATCCTGCAGCATCACCTGTCGCAGTGGCAACTGCCTCTCGGTGCTCATCTCAGTGTTGATCCAGTGGGCAAATTCGAGCATTTTGTTTGCCTGACACTCGCGCACAAAGTCGTCACGGGTCAAATTATTCTTCGCCACACCGTTGGTCGCAATGAAGCGCTCATAGCTGTGCTTCAGTTTGATGATGCCCTGAACCTTGGACTTGTAACCCGCAATGATTGCCACCGACTCAATTTTGATAATCACTTCGCCAATTCGTTCGTCCAAGTGGTCAAGCTTTTTGTTCATGCCCTCGAGCTTTTCCAGCACAATGCTCAGCTCACTTGGGGTGTGAACAAAAAAGCCCATAATGCCCGAAATGAGTGTGGCCAGCGGTCCTGCGTACGGTATTGCCTTGCCCAGGGCATCGATCAAGGCAATCGCAGCGGTAAGATCGTGCTTTTCGCCAAGTTCACCAGCTTTTATGCCGACATTTCCCCATTTCTCAATTGAGTCTGCCTTGTCTTGTGAGAACGCCAGGGCAAGACTTTGCTCGAAATTAGCGCATAGCAGACCAATTAGTAATAAAAGCAACTTCAAAGCCATCGTGTCTGCTTTTTAAGGAAAGAGAAGATATTAAGATGAGTCAAACAAACAAAAATAGATTAATTACTTTGAAATAAATCTAATAATAATCGAGAGCCACAAAATGAGCTTGAATTTTTGTTGTTGTCAGAAGAAGGGTCCAAAAATGTGTGATCGAACCATGCAAAGCACAAAGGGTTATATACCCGTTACAATAACAGGACAGATAAGACCATTTTGTGACAAGTTATTGTGCATATATTTTGTGTCTCAATTAGCGATCATGTTGATTTGATACGATTAATATTGCTATTTTTCCGCGTTATACGTGCGGACCCGCGTGACCATACTTGAGAGAAAGTACAAACAAATATTGGTCTTTTTAATACAGTTGTTTTTGTGTGGATATAACTAGTGGGCCCTGCGAGTGCCAAATTTGAAATTTTAACTTATAAAGTGTGATAAGTAAGACCAAGGATTATATCCGTGGTCTATAGTCTGAACGTGAGAACATTTGAACCATGATGCCTAAAACCCAACCCTACACGGCACCTACCCAACCTAACCTACCTAACCTACCTAACCAAAACCATATCCTACACGGCACCTAACCAACCTAACCTACCTAACCAAAACCATATCCTACACGGCACCTAACCAACCTAACCTACCTAACCAAAACCCAATCCTACACGGCACCTAACCAACCTAACCTACCTAACCAAAACCCAATCTTACACGGCACCCAACCAACCTAACCTACCTAACCTACCTAACCAAAACTCAACCCTACACGGCACCTACCAAACCAAACCTACCTAACCTACCTAACCAAAACCATATCCTACACGGCACCTAACCAACCTAACCTACCTAACCAAAACCATATCCTACACGGCACCTAACCAACCTAACCTACCTAACCAAAACCATATTCTACACGGCACCTAACCTGCCTAACATCTAAACAAAACGCAACCCTAGACGGCACCTAACCTGCCTACGAATTTAGTCATTGAGAGGAACCAATGAATTGTTGGTCTCACTTTCACATTGTTGCACTCATTGTTGGACATGAGGAAAAACACTGGACCTCCAATCAGAAGATTGCTCGTGGTGAAATTTGAATTGCAGCTACACATAGAAAACAATTTTTTGAGTTTTTGAGCACGTCACGCACAAATTCATGTATTTTTAAGCATCTCTGCAAAATTTCATAAAAATCGGCCCAGAAACCTCGGAGCCTTATCGTCGACAAAAACGGCCAAAAGTCAAGGGATAGTCTTCACTCACGTTCAGACAATCAAAAGTACAATCGTTGTCAAAAATAAGCAATTGATTGGATTGCAAAATTTGTTGATTGATAAGATCATGCCAAAAACTCATCCAAACACACACACAGAGATGGGTGAATCTCATTTCTTGATAAACAATTCCCAATAATTTTGATGCGGCCAACAAGGAAATCAAAATTATTTGAGTGTGTGCCTTATCATTTGATTGTTGTGGTTTGATGTTGTTGTGTTGCTCATATGATCAATGATTTGGTATCGTACACGGAGACAGGTGCACAAGTACGATAACCTTTTTTTGGCGAGTTACTGAAGTACAGTGTAAAATTAATGATAGTAACTTAAAATTGATTTTACCCAACAATTATTTTGAGAAAATTTTCCGTAACCCCCCAAAAACCGAAAGCACATGACTTGTATACTTGGCAAATGTATATCACTTCATATAGTCAAATGTTTTGAAATACAATGATTAAAATTAATTAGTTAAGCTAACATGCGCTATACTATATCCCAGAATACAATCGTATGTGGGATGAGTGGGTTTAAAGGAATCACCGTTTATTCATGTTAAACTCTTTCACGTGCCTTTAACTGCCATGAAGGCAAACTTGAAACGATCGTTGCAATTCTAGTTAGTTCGTTCAATAACTATATATTAAGTTTATAACTTTGGTTGGTTTTAACAAGACAACACATAATTGTAAAAATTTGTTTATTTCAAAATTTGTTTAAAATGTAATCGAATAACCATAAACAGCTTTTTGGCACTTTTTTAGAACGATAAGGCTTCTTGAGCAATTTGATTGAAATTTGGCACCGATACTCATGTGCAGATAAATATGTAAACCAGTGCATGACGTGCTCAGAAATGTCAAAAGTTGCTTTTTTAGATATATCTACCATTCAAATTTTACCTAGGCCAAACTTTTGATTAATGGTCCAGTGATATCCCTCTTTGTAAAACAATGAGTGCAATAATGGTTACTGTTTGGAAATTCTAAAGTGTAGGAGGTGCAATTTTTGTCTAGTTATTCAATCAAATTGGGCAACCTTGATGTACGATTGACGTGTGCGTGTGATGTTTGGTTTTGTACCAAGTGAAAGTGAACAGTTCTATGTTTTACAAAATTTTATAAAAATGCGCATGGAAATAAGAAGATTGGGGGATAATTGAGAAATTTTGTGTTTTTATTAATAATACATTGTACACTATTTACGTGTTTGCAAAATAATAATTACGGACAAATTCATCAACAGAATTGGACAGAAGGCACTAGAAGAGAACAATAAGCCGATTGGGTTCAATTCACAATTGGGACACAACTTGATTATTGATTCAATTCTTTAGAGGACAGTTTCGATGGATTTTTTCAATGATGAAATGATGTCAACATTTTGTACATTACAATCCCACGAATATAAATTCACAGTGTAACCATAATAGGTAAATAGCCAAAATACGGTTCAGGTTCAACTAGTCAGGGATCTGTCGATCCAAAAAAAGTTCCAGAGATTCCATCGTAATCGAATTTTGAATTAAGCTTTTCCTAGGTTTCATCGTTGGATGTATTTTGCAGTCAAAAGTCATTTCATTTTATATTGAGAGAACTATTCGTGGAGAGAAATTAAATGTGTGGATATAAATGATATGATCTATTTAGAAAGTGTAGTAATGTCAAAATTCATTCGATAAAATTTTAAATCGACCGTTCAAAAAGGACATACAGATTTCAGAGAATTGGTTGATCTGATCTAAGATAAGATATAAATTTAATCACGCTAAACTATCTGTCCAAATAGTCCATTGAAATTTCGATTAACGAACAAAAATGTCAAAGAGTTCTTCACTAGTGTTGCTATGTTGCCCAGCCCATGCAATATTTTTGCAATAGATTTGCTAATTTTTACATTTTGGTCTAAATAAAATTGTAAAACATTTAACTAATGAAAAAACGTAAATAACGAAATAGAACGACAAACATTAGTTTATTCGTCGAAATGAAACGTTTGCATAGAATACATGAACGTATTCGAGTGTGTATTAGTCGTACAGAATGGTCGAATCGTTTTGTGCAGTGGCGCCATCGATGATGACCACACTTGGCCCGCCATAATCGAGGGTGAAGACGTTCACCTGGTTGGGCACTTGCACAATCGCCAGTTGAGTGTCCGCTTGGACGGTGAGCTTGAACCTTGCGAGTTGACCCCCAAAGATGGTCGTCTTCATCAGGTCCGACTGGAAGGGTCCAGGCCAGGCGAGCATGCGCACAGATGTCACCTGACAGGTGGGACAGGGCAGGTCGAGTTTGCGTCCGTTTGGGTTAGCCGAGTGGGCGAGACGGGCTTGTGCAAGGCAGGACACGTGCAACCAGTGGCTACAGTTCTGCGGGTGCATGCGCACTGAGTCCAGTTCGGCTTGAGGCTTGTGGCAGAAAGCACAGTCGAGGGTCTGTTCCGGTTCGGGCACGACCACCGGGGCCATAATCAGCTTGGCCATCTTGCAAGCAAATCCATCCACGTTCTCCAGGTCTTCCACAGTGGGATGGAAGCCAGCCAAACAGCGATCCAACTCTTGGGCCTGTACACGAATGCGCTTAGTACAGCCGGGTCCGAGATTACAGAACGAATTGCGCACACAGAAGAATCGGGGAAAGTTGCGTAAAAATGCTGGTCGCGGAACTGGTTGCTGGCCCCAAGACAACACCCTTGAAGTTTGCGATTCGTGCCAGAAGATGCACTTCTTTCCGTCGGTACATCCTCCACCGTTTGGGCCATCATCCTGTCGACGGTCAAATGGACACCAAAATTGACTCAAGGCATACCAGCGTCTATCTTGTTCGGCCGCCAATACGTCACCGTGACCACCAAAAGAGTCTCTCCCAAGTTCCGAAGGTGTTGCCTTAAGCCAACCACGTTCGCGTGGTGGTGATCTTTTACGCAGAGTAAGACGCTTCGAGTTGACAGTCAAGTCAAAGGCGGGGAATTCGTTGTAAACGTAGCTCTTGCGCACCTCGAACTGAGCTTGTGGTGTCACGTCCAGGCCCAGACTGCGCTTCTGCAGTTGGAAGGTGTCGTTCTTGGCTGTTTCAGAGGCAAACAGACCGGGCCAGAGTAGGACTCGATTCGACTCGACTCCACACTGATGACACTGAAAAGACTTTGAGTCCCAAGTTTGAATATATACACAGCCATGGTGGAAACTGTGGACACAGTTCTTCATGTAGAGCAACGGGAAACTTGGTCGCTTCACCATTGGAGCCTTGCAGTAGGTGCACGGGTCAGGGGCCGTGGCACCCACTCTAGGTGACTGATCTTCCTTGGCCATGATCGCATCCGCCATTGTGCCATAGAGTGACAGCTGCAGGTCTTTGGTGTCCTCAAGAGTGACGTGCAGTCCACGGGCGCAGCCATCGAGCCGGTCGAGGTACTTGACAGGTGGTGCGTTGCAGGGCAGGACACAGACGAACGGGGGAAGGTCAGCACTAGGCGGGTCTTGTGAAGCAGGGGGCGCCACAGGTCCAGGCACAGCAGGGGCGTTCTCACTCGGTCCAGCATTGTCGGTCATTGCGCAGTTCTTGTAGGGGACAGGTCTTTCACCGAATCACACAGTCACAAGTTGGCTTGTTCACTAGACTATAACTCAACAATAACTCTAATCGCTCGACTGTATGTCTATTTATATCGACTAGGGTGTATTCGAATTCGGGTCAGCGAACAAGCCAAATTCGAATCAAATTTAGAATTTGTTAGTAAAATTGTTACTTGTACTCGTGATGGTTTTTCAGGCCTAGAGAGATCTTTTCTAGTAAAACAAAGAACGCAAAAACGTAAAAATGTAAAAACCCACATAAAACTACAAACATATTTGGACAGTTTTGACAGTCTGAGATGATTTGGTCCCTCACTCTAAACTCACGGATATTGACAACTAGGATATTCAATAATTTTTGGCCAAAATTTTTAATAAAATAAGACATTTCTCATTAGCAAATAAATAATAAATCTAGGCAAATTTCGCAATTTAAATCGATCAAATTTGTGATCTCTACAAAGGATGCCATTTCATGGAGAAATAAATATCCTCACGGGTGTATTGTATTGTATTGTATTGGGTACACAAACATTGACGATGCAAAAAGAAAAATCGTATAAATACAAGCAAAAGTGTCAGTGTTAAACCACAAGCACATTTGCTTCTTCTTCTTCATCGTTTTCATTTTCAACTTTTAACTTGAAAAAGATGGCTTCACTGCACAGCACTGTCCTACTGTCACTGTGCATCTGTTTGTGCCTTGTTGAGTATGGCAGCGCGGAAGAGTTTGCCATAGCCGAGTGCACAAAGCTGTACAAAACCAAGCCAGACGATGCGGGCACCTTCTCGGGCAACGACCAGTGCCAGGTGCACTGTACGGTGCATGGTGCACTGCACATTCACAATCTGTACGAGAACAGTCCCTGTCCATTGGATGCCAGAGGAGTATGTCACTTCACTTGTTGGGTTTATTTTGTTGCTAATTTTGATTTGATCAGGTCTGTCACAGTGGGACATGTGACAAGCCCCCGGCACCAAGCTCAGTACGGGGAAACATTGACTTGACCCTGCACCATGCCGTACTGCAGCACACTGCCAATGCCTTTGCCCATATCTGCATTCAGAACAGTTCCACCCACAAGGATGTAAGTTGAATCGATGAACGTTGACCTTAAATCTGTTAACTTTCCCATTCTTCAGTTACCAATGAAGAACTCGGACAATTGTGTGTTCACCTGCACCACTCCCGTGGCACCTAACTCGAACCATCTCGTGTGGAATCACGACTGCAAAGTGCCCAAATCGCTCATTTTGGTCAACGATTTCCGATCGTTTGTCGAGGTGTGGGATCACCGGTCTGACAATCAGAATCACTAAGTGAGCGGCACCTTTGGCTACTTCCACGACATCCGCCTCAAGTTTCCCAATTCGCAACACAATTACATTGAAATGCTTGACAAATTTCCCGAGGGACATCTCACCAATGAGCGGATTTATTTCTCCATGAAATGGCATCCTTTGGGAAATTTACCTTGATTTATTATTTATTTGCTAATAAGACATGTCTTATGTTATTAAAAATTTTGGCCAAAAATTATTGAATATTCTCGTAGTTTTAAAATTGGGATTTTTGGAACATGGTGTCTTTTCTGGAGCCTAGAGCAATCAAAACTATCGATTTATTTCACTTTAATTGCTTCAATCAGGCGGCGAAGTGAGACCTAGGAACATGGCTATGCGAGTGTGGAAACGAATTAATTAGATTAAAGCGACTCAAAATAAACTAACTCATACGCATAACTAAAAATAAACAAAATTTCATATTATCAAATATAAATTAATACTTCGTACAAGTCCCAGAAGCAAAACGTTAGTTCTTCTTGAATTTAGAAAAGTTTTCTGCATAAATTCCGTAGACCAGAATTGCAACCTTTGACATACGACAGCATTCTTTTTGAAACATTTTCCATCCTTCCACTTGCCCAGCACTGCCTCATCAGCCTGCATGTGCACACAATAGTTGGTTCGATTTCGTGGAATAGTATCCCAATTTGTGTAATGCGACGCTGAATTATCTTGCCAATCGTAGGTAGAATTCTGGAGGGTAGGATTCTCGTTAACCAACTTGGCACCGATCCAAAAGTTGTCAACTTTTCGCTTAACTTTGAACAGATAGTTTGTAAGAAAGTTCTGTTCCCCTCGGGAATAAATCGCAGCAAGGTTGGAAGTGTGTTCCTGGGCTGTGCATGCGTCTTTTGCCTCATCAAAAGTACGCAATGTATCGTCGACAATTTTGAAACACTTTTCATCGCTGTACTTGATCCAATCGAGTGGGCAGGGTTCCCAAATTTTGCCGTTTGATGATTCTAAAAGATGTAAAACTTTGTGAAAATTGTGAAAATTTGTGAACAATGTAAAAATTGGAATAAATTTACTTACCAAAACATGTTGAGTAAATCAATAAGAGTGCAAAAAATGCCCAAAGATAAAATTTCTGCATGGTTTAAAATTTATTTATTATCAAACTCAACTTTCTGGTATTTGAATGTAACTCAAACTTTTTGTTATATAACTATGTCTGAAAAGAATGTTTAATATATTTTCATTTGTTGATGATGGACATAGACAACAAGGAAATTTTTTTCTTCATGCGCACGCAACATTCAATGAATTAAACTTAATCTTGAAATACTTAAACTTAAAAGGAGACGAGAAGACACTTCAATTTGTGCTAGGGTATTGCATTTTGATTTCAATTTACAATCTGTTGAATTACTGTTTGTAAATAAAAACTTGTTTCTGTGTTTTATGCAATTTCCCGTTGGGGTTCAAATGATCGGTAATTTAACGCACACAATCTTGACAACAATCGTTGATTGATTGCAATATATTATAAATGTGCATAAATTAATGAAAAGATTTTTTCAAAAACATTCAAAATTATGATTGGGTAATGAGGAGAGATGGTTTTGGAAAGCATCTAGATCTTTAGAGAATTAGATTGGGACAATTGACTTGGGTCTAAAAGAAAGAGTGATCGTCAATTTAGCCTAAATATCAATGTGTTATTGATTTGGATGAAATTAAGCTTATTTTGTAGATATTGATTAGCTGAATCCAAATGTGCATATCATATTACTGTCCGCTCAACAGACGTGTGTCAAAAAGATCCATGACCAAATAAAAAACTTTTTGAACTAACCAGTAGGTTTAGTATAAATGTCCTACCGAACATCTCTATTCTTTGGATACGATTTTTGCGTCAACCAGTTACCGGACAGATAAATGATGTATATTTTTGGAATCAGTATTTAAAGAGATTTAAATTGATACATAATTCAAGAAAATCGAACACACATCATAATTTAGGCTAAAAACAGCCTGTTTTAACGGTCACTCTTTATTTGGTATTTGGTCATATCGACAGTTGGGATAGAAGTAGTACACGAGCGAGTATGAGTGACATAATATGATGTAGTGGTTGAGTGCGTCGAATGTAAATCGAATGGAGTGTAGATGTATTGGCTCTCCAGTCTAACGATACTATCGTGTACTGTCTGTGGTTCTTTACCGCTACAATAAGATAGGGGGGCCTTCTGTCAAGAGATGTCTGTTCGATGAATATTAGGGTATAGAAGTGTCATCGTATGGAAGGATAAGGGATTTTGTCAGGAGATTTAATTTTTGTCAAAAGTTTTGCAGCAAACTTTAGTTCATTCAACGTTACAGAAACAGACTAATTTCAAACAAAATTAAACCAACTTGGCTTTGAGTTATCAAATTTATTTTATCAAGACTCATTTCACAATTTGCAAATAGAGGACCAAATCGTATGTTTGTTAATCAGGTTGAGTTCGTATATACAAATTACAAACTATTTCTGCATTTCTTTAAGCAGTTCTCCTCCAAACTCTAATTGCAACATTCTTTGGTCTAATTTCGCCACCAGACATTTCAAATTTGAGACAATTATCGATTCCTGTTTGACTACCGGAATATACATGTTGACTCCATCCACCAATAACTGTACTGAAATTTTTTGGCAAATGATAAAAACAATCTAAATACTGAGATTGAATTCTAATCAATCGTTGTGTGTTCTCCGCCTGTACTTGGCCAAACTGTGATGAATTACCACCTTCAACACGAAAGAAAACTCCAGCATACTCTGAACTCACATCTGTCCATGTCATCCAAGGCCAAATAACAGACGGAGCTTTTTCATGCGGTAATTGAGTGTACAGGAATCCAATTGGAATAAAGTTTTGTTTTTCCTTGATTCTCGCGTTAGCACTGTCGAGGCGTTGCTTTTGTTCAGTGATTCTCGCGTTAGCACTGTCGAGGCTTTGCTTTTGTTCAGTGATTCTCGAGTTAGCACTTTCGAGGCTTTGCTTTTGTTCATTGATTCTCGCGTTAGCACTGTCGAGGCGTTGCTTTTGTTCAGTGATTCTCGCGTTAGCACTGTCGAGGCTTTGCTTTTGTTCAGTGATTCTCGAGTTAGCGTTTGAAATAGCATTTTCAAAATTTTGCTTTAACTCATCGACCCTTTGGTTAACATTTTCCAAGTTTTGCTTAAGAGTATCAATTCTTTGATAAGAATTTTGCAAACTTTCTTTTTGAAAAGAAATTTTCTCATTTGCACTTGCAAGGTTCTGTGTAAGATTCCGAATAGTGTAATGAGAATCAATCTGTTGCCTTCTCGAGTCTAAAAACTTTTTCTGCAAAAATTCCGTTGACCAGAATTGCATCCTCTGGCATATGACAGCATTCTTTTTGATGCATCTCCCATCCTTCCACTTGCCAACCACAGCCATGTCGGCTTGCATGTGAACGCAGTGATTTTCTAAATTCCGCGGACTATGTCCTGCATCCCAATTGGTGTAATTCAGTGGTGAATTATCGATCCAACTGAAAGAACCATTTTGACTCGAGTACTTTGCACCAATCCAAAAATTCTCAACCTTCAGCTCAGTTTTGAAAAGGTAATCTGACAGGAACTTCTGCTCCTCACTCGAACGAATCACAGCGAGGGTAGACGTATGCTCTTGGGTAGCGCAAACATCTTTCGCCTCATCGAAAGTACGTAAAGTGTCGTCAATAATTTTGAAACACTTTTCATCGTTGTACGCAATCCAATCTCCACAGGGTTCCCAATTGTTGCCCTGTATTGGTCCTAAAGTTTGAAAAATGATTAAATGAATTTTTTTTTGAATATTTTGCTTACCAAAAAAGAACACCAAAACAACCAGTGCAATCTGTGCACGGTTACTGAAATAATGCATTGTTTGATCTGGTTGCAAAAAATGAACAAAACACAAGGCCGAATGTCAAAAGCCCAATGCTGAATGCAAGAACAAGTATGACCAGTTATGATCGTGAGTTAGCTACGTTTTATATTGCATTTTGTTCTCCTAGTTTGAGAAGCATTGAATCGTGTTCTTTATTTGACGGTGCCATAAACAACTTTTTTCCTGGAAATCTGATTTCTCTGTCTGCATATTGTGTTGCTATTTGGTGAAAATAACTGAAGACCTTTAGACCATTGATAAAACAACATACTCCTTTATATGGTTAGAGATAGCTTTTCTTACTCACAAATAGCCAACATTATCCCTATCATACTGTTCATTGAACACATTATTAGATTATACGTCATGTGTTCGATGATAACATACAACTCACGCACCTTCCTACCCCACAAAGATGCACAAAAATTGCAGATTTCGATCTGCCGAGGTACGAGTTTACTTCGTTTTCAATTGCATTTTGATCTCCTAATTTGAGAAGCATTGAATTGAGTTCTTTATTTGAACCATATGAAAATGTAAACAACTTTTTTCCTGGAAATCTAATTTCTTCGTATTCCATTTCTGTCAGACAGAGACAAATGTGACTCAACTTTGCATACTGAAAAGCATACAACGAATACGGTTAAATATAGCTTTTCTTTTTCTCGCGAATAGCCAATGTTATCACCACCAAGCAAATTACCACTAAGATTGCAATCATCGAGTAATCGTGATTCTTTAATCAATCAACAAACGTGTACAAATGAGACTGATCCGAACCGATCTGTCCATGACAATCACCATCAACAAGTTCACTAAACAAACTCATAAAGTACCCATTCTCATACAGATTTCTCTCTAGCAGAGTAGTTGAACTCGATTTACACTTGTACAGTCGATTAATAGCTACCGCATACAACGCACTCAAGCCAGGCTTATGAAAGACTTCTTTGAGGACCACCCCAGTAAGTTTAGATTTCATGGTTACCCTATTTTCCATACCAAATACAACATTACCGAATTGTAATCCCAACGGGTGACCAACTTTCCATTCGGACTTTGAACAATATCAAAATTTTTAAAATTGTTCTCATCAATGTTCTCTCGCAGAATGTACAAATGCTCATCACGATCAGGTCTCGATTGATGATGATAGAAACCAACTACGTGCACAAACTCGTGCACCACCGTGCCAATGTCCATACAGGTGATCGGTAGAGAAGCCACTCCCGCATCAGCACGGTCACCATCGAAACCAATCGAAGCGAAACATCCCATTCTTTCGCCTTCGTCGGTTATGTTGAAGTAGAAACTATCTTCTGTGGTACGGGCTCGGAAGCGTATGCACGTGTTGAGCATTATCTGTAGCATTGCGCTTTTTAGGAGGCATTTGTGTTGCTTAATGAAAGGTTTATCCAAGACGAACGGTATTTCACCCGAATTGGGCCATATAAACGTGACGCTACCAACCGCCGAGTCTTGAAGTCTGCGATTCTAGAAAAGTTTTATTAGTGATGTGATTTGTAGAGCGTGCTCTGGCCCATCATATCATAACCTAACCTAAAGAGGTGTGAACCCTAACCTGAACCATTACCCAAAAGGTTATTTTTTCCGCCTATTTTGAAACAACTCGATTTCTTTTAAATTACCTATTATTGGAGAGAGTATGGTCCACTAATACTATATATATGGGAAACTAAGTAGCATTGTATACTGTTCCAGAATTATTCCAAAATGAAAACTTGAAATTGACGTGTAGCTATACGCGAGTTATTTTTTGTTTTTGAGGTAAATTAAGGCTTTGTTTTATGATATAGTGGATAAATAATTTCCAATATTGTTTAACGTTGTCCAAAATGTAAGTTTTGAACGTTTCAAGGTAAACCGGAAGTATTGAAATTTTTGTTCCAAATTTTTTGGAACCTACTTCCGGATTTATTTAAAATTCAAACTATTTTTTATTGAATAGTTATTTTTAGCCAAAATTGAGTGTTTTTATAAAGTTTTACTAAACAATTTAATTGTCAAATAATTTCACTAAAATATTTGTAAAAATAACTCGCTTATAGCTACACGTCAATTTCAAGTTTTCATTTTGGAATAATTCTGGAACAGTATACAATGCTACTTAGTTTCCCATATATATAGTATTAGTGGACCATACTCTCTCCAATAATAGGTAATTTAAAAGAAATCGAGTTGTTTCAAAAATAGGCAGAATTGGGTAATCCTCTTTGACCCTACCGGTAGGGTATACCATTCTGACTCATCTATTCTGACCCTACCAATCTGACCCTATCAATCTGAGTATTCCATTCTGAACCTACCATCCTGGCCCTACAATTCTGACCCTACCATTCAGTTCTTTGCAATGACGTGATTTGTTCCTCATTATAGTCCTAAGGGGGTGAGTTGTTAGCAAAAAAACCATTGAAATTGCCATTAAACCTTGTGACCTGAATTAAACTGTAAAGAGAGAAGTATAATTCAAAAAAGCAGACATGATTGACTCAAGCTAATAATAAAGAGACTTCAGTGAACTTTTGAAGAAATTTCATAAAAGATTATAATAGCTATAGCCGATAACTCAAAAACAATATATATGGACTCAACAGTAGAGGTGAGAGAGTTGGTAAAACTTCATGTACATTCATGATTTGTATTTTGTTATCAAATTGCAATTAGGAACACAAACTTAAGTGTACTTACACTCAAGAAAGTGTAAATATTTGGACAGATTTGACAGTCTGAGATGATTTGGTCTCTCACTCTAAACTCACAGATATTGACAACTACGAGGATATTCAATAATTTTTGGCCAATATTTTTAATTGCATTAGACATGTCTCATTAGCAAATAAAATAAAAAATCAAGGCAAATTTAGCAATTTAAATCAATCAAATTTGTGATCTCTACAAAGGATGCCATTTCATGGAGAAATAAATCTGCTCCTTGGTGGAATGTCCCCCGGGAATGTCTCAGATTTTTTAGATTTTCTGATTTTTAGATTTTTAGATTTTTTAGATTTTTAGATTTTTTAGATTTTTTAGATTTTTTAAATTTTTTAGATTTTCAGATTTTTAGATTTTCAGATTTTTCAGATTTTTAGATTTTTTAGATTTTTTAGATTTTTAAATTCTTATATTCTTAGATGCATAGATTTTTATTTTTTAAACTCCTAGAAACACAGACTCATTAATAAATATATAAATTTAATCCATTTCTTTTACCCAAATTAATGTAAACAGAGCGAAACCCTGATGGCCAATCATCGACTACGGCCGTATACGTTTCATTTTTTGAAAACATTTCCAATTGCCACCAATACTTTTAATGCGGTAATATTAAGGCAAGTCGCGGCTCAATTTTTCGTAAAAAATTCCAAATTATTTTAATATCTTAAGTTATCGGTTATCTCATTATCTATCATCTTACAAAAAATTAGAACAATATTCGGACGAAAAGTCACAAAAATCCACATTTCGAGGATGCACTTTTCGCATTTGCCCTCTACCGGCCAATGCAACCTTTTAGTTTTTTCCTTCTCCTGTAAATCAAGACCTTTGCATTTTGTTTTTGTTTCTTCTCCTACAAAATTGATCCGATTTTGTTGAACCAGGGCTTTTATTAAAGGTAATAAGATTCTCTATTTGGCGGACAGAAAACATTTTAAAAATTTTATCTTACCTGATTGTGAGTTCATCTTAAAGTGTTCAAAATATGCTACTTTTTTACATTTTTGATCTATATTCAGATTAAAAAAATATTTTCATAAATGTTTTCAGATGCCGTTAAAGCCAATCAATTTATCTTTAATTTAAGCTATTATATGCCACAATCGGTCAAATATTAAAGGAGAAGTAACCTTTCAAATATCATCTAGTCAAATCTATAGATTTGAGCTAAAGGGGCCATTCATAGAGGACGTTACCCGCGTCTGTCCTTAATACTAGTCTTAAGTGACGCCGATGGCGTAAAGTCGGAGCGGGAGTATCCCGAGCACTCGCCCTTATCAGTTCAGTCATCGATGAGTCATCAGAGTGCGACAAACACACACTTTGACTCATATCTCAATACATATCAATGTAAAATATCACTAATTATTTTTTATCCTCGGTGACCTTTGACCTTATGGGCCCAAAATCTAATCAGTTCGCCTACACCCAGACCAGAATTTTTGGTAAAATTTCTAGGGTCATCCATTGAGTGGTGTAGGCTCTATCCTGCTGACAAGCCTTTTCCTATCAAGCGGCGCCAGAGGAGTCGATCACTCACAAACTCAAACCCTCGCTTCGCTCGGGCTTGAGTTTGTTCGTTCGCTCCTCCAATTAATATAATTAAAAATATTTAAAAATATTTATTTGTTAATTATTATTTATTTGTGTAGATCATCTGGGGCATAAGCATCTATTTTATGTTTATATTCAAAAATCAAACAAAATGCCATTAATAGTACAAACATGTGTCATGTCAAGTATTTGTCATTTGTCAAGTCAAAAAATATGTCAAGAATAATCCTTTAAGAATTTTTTTTAAATATGGTATACACTCGTCATACGAGAACTGGTCGATTCGAAGTCTCGCATCTCTTCGAATGTTTATACAAGAGAATATACAACACTAGTCAAAAGAATATTCTGCAAGCGAATAGCAAAAGCATTCTATATAGCACACAATCCACTGAACACTCAACACACACACAGAGCTTTGACAAAACTTTTAAAACTAATGCACGGGATGCAATAATAAAGAGACAACAACGGGCAACATTGGGCATGCTACTGAAATGACAGCTTTTGTCTGACAAGTGTCACAAAGTCAAATCATCTCGACACTAAATAAACAAACACTTTCACTTGACTGCAATCCACCAAAGAGAGAACATGTATGTGCAAATGTTTAATCGTGTGTTTTTGTGTTGGTGATTGATATGTTGATTCAATTAATCAGAATCATTTGACACGCTTGCCTCATAAGAAAAAGTATGTCCAAAGATGTGCCTGAAGATCAAAGGTGGGCGGTGGAGCCCAACTCAGCCAACATTGGGTGCATGAGCAAGCGTTACACGATTGCACTGCTCGGCTCGATTGGTTTCGCTATTTGTTTCGCCATTCGATGCAATCTGGGAGTGGCTATTGTGGCTATGATTTCGCCCCGTAAGGTGAGTGATTTGATGGTAATTGGAAAAAAATTTTGAGAAAATAATTTGCGGAGATATATATGTTACCGTCCAAACGCGAAATTCGTCATTCCGTTGATTGCCTAGGCAAATCAAAGAAATTTTCTTGAAATTTCAATTTCCGCCTTTTGCCTAGGCAGTCTAAGGATTGACTAGGCATTCCGCGTTTGAAAATACTCACTTTAGGCAAAAGTGGAAATATCTAATTTTTTATCTAGTTTTGCCTAGGCAAACCACGGAATGACGAATTTCGCGTTTGGACGGTATATGATACCGGCAAAATGGAAAAGTCGTCATTCCACGTTTTGCCTAGGCAAAAGGCGAAATAATTTTAACTGTAGGAAAACTTTATTTTTTAGATATTGTGATTTTAAAACATCACCAATTTCTGGAAATCATTAAGTTATTTTATTATATAACTTAACAAAAATTAAAATTTTTATTAAAAGTTAGTTTTAAACTGTCTAGCAATTTTATCGTTGTTCGTTCATTGAATTTTCACTTTTGCCTAAAATGAGAATTTTAAAACGCGGAATGCCTAGTCATTCCTGAAACTGCCTAGACAAAAGGCGGAAAATGAAATTTCAAGAAAATTTCTTTGATTTGCCTAGGCAATCCACGGAATGACGAATTTCGCGTTTGGACGGTAACATGGTATGTTTTGCGCATGCGTTATCTATTTTCTCTTGTTCAAACTTATCTTATCTTTGACATTTCTCTGTCCACTGTTTCTCTTTCTTTCTTTTCATTTCTTATTTTATCTTTTGTGCGCATGTGTAATCCGCTTGCCTTGTTAAAATCAACCATAATAGACTTTTAAAAATTCTTCTGGAATTCTGGAATATTTCTCTGGATTTTATTAAAACAATTATACGGGAAACATATTTTATATTATTTATATTATATATTTGCCACATAACCCACAAAAATGCAGAGAAAATCCAAAATTTGAAATTTCAATTGTTGACCAAATTTTACAAATTGACATTGTTGGTCGCAACAAACAGCGGTACACACACACCGACACCAGAATTTTAATAGAAGTGGGATATGTGACTGATTTTTTTTGTCTTTTCAAATGTAGGATCCCGAGTTTGACTGGACGCCCGAAACGATAGGCGTAGTAGACAATGCCTTTTTCTTGGGCTATTTACTGACGCCAATACCCGCGGGCATTATAGCCGCACGTTATCCTGCCAATAAGTAGTGTATTCTGTTTGATGTTGCTGGGTGGGGGGCAATGCTGCCCCAAGTTGATTTTGTTTGTATTTCTTGATGATATCTCTTTTCAGATTTTTCGGAACAGCCATCGTGGTGACAGCATTCCTCAACTTGCTAATTCCTGGTGCAGCAAAGTTGAATCCCGGTTGGCTCATACTTGTCCGATTACTGCAAGGCTTGGCAGAGGTGAGTTTGCGCATGCCCAAGCTGCAGTACACTTCATTATTAATCCATCACTGTATTTATGAATTGTCCATCACTCCTCTAGGGCGTCACATACCCGGCATGTCACGGTTTATTGAGCCATTGGGCACCACCGTTGGAACGCGCTCGTCTGGTGACACTCGTCTTCAGTGGTTCTTACGCTGGTGGTGTAATTGGACTGCCTCTGTCAGGCCTGTTGACCGAAAAGTTGGGCTGGGAAGCCTGTTTTTACTTATTCGGTGAGTGCGCATGCGTATCCATTGAATAGTATCCAACTTGCTTGCTTAATTTTGGATTTTTTAGGATTCCTTGGCTTGGTCTGGTACGCGTTTTGGCAGTGGCTATCGTTCGAGAAACCTGCTACCCATCCGATAATTAGCCGTGAGGAGTTGGCCTACATTGAGTCTAGCCTTGGAGATGAATTGGGTGAGGGTAAACCACCAACCGTAAGTTCTACTATTTCCGGAAAATAGGGGGTTATTCATAGATCACGTGATCTGAAAAATGGACTCTAATGCACCCAATCCCTATATTATTTTTTGTCGGAAAGATTTCTCAATTGGAGCGATGGAATCTATCTCTAAATTGGTTTGTCGGAAAGATTTCTCAATTGGAGCGATGGAATTTATCCCTAAATTGGTTTGTCGGAAAGATTTCTCAATTGGAGCAATGGAATCTATCCCTAAATTGGTTTGTCAGAAAGATTTCTCAATTAGCGCGATGGAATCTATCCCTAAATTGGTTTGTCGGAAAGATTTCTCAATTGGAGCGATGGAATTTATCCCTAAATTGGTTTGTCGGAAAGATTTCTCAATTGGAGCGATGGAATTTATCCCTAAATTGGTTTGTCGGAAAGATTTCTCAATTATGCTTCCTCATCCCTGTCCTAGATGATCACGTGATTTACGAATGCCCCCCAATTGCCCCCAAAATAACCAACATTTACTCTTTCCCCTTCCACCGCCCAACTAGCTTTTCACCACCCCCTGGTCATCAATACTACTCTCTCCACCCGTCTACGCAATCATCATAGCCAACATTTGTCGCTCATGTACCTTTTACCTAATTCTGGTCTCGCTGCCTATGTACTTCAGCGAAGTGTTCCACCTGGAGGTCAACCAGTCCCTTTTATTGAGAGCCCTGCTACATCTGTGTATGACCCTTGTGGTGCCCCTGGGTGGTTTTCTAGCGGACAAACTGCGCATGTCCAGTCTGAACATCAGCACAACCAAGGTGCGCAAGCTATTCAACTGTGCCGGCTTTGGCCTGGAGGCTTTCATGCTGATTCTGGTTGGTTGCATTGGTAGTAACGAAACTTTCAATATTGCTGGACTAACCCTAGCGGTCACATTTTCTGGTTTCGCAATATCTGGTAAGTGGTACATTTTTGTAAAGCTAAAGTCTAATGCGCATGCGCATACCACACAGGATTCAACGTGAATCACCTGGACATTGCACCACGCTACGCGAGTACATTGATGGGAATTACGAGCACTTTTGGTACTGTTGCGGAATTGACTTTTCCCATTGTGATCAATCGCATGACCAGTGGAAAGACGATTGAAGAATGGTCAAATTTATTTATTCTTGCAGGGGTTATTCACATATGTGGTGTCATATTTTATGAGATGTTTGGTTCGGGAGAACTGCAAGAGTGGGCCGTGCCAATCACAAACGAGTGCATTCGTGAGACACAACGCGAGCCAGCACAGGTTTAAGGGTCACGAGGGTCATTCATGAATACAGTAACTTGAGTTTGTTTACTTTTTTACAAGGAAAATCTTTTACTGAGGTTGCCATGTTAAAACCAACTAAAGTGTACTTTACTTTATATTTCATAAGATTTTTTTATTATTAAAGTATAATTACAGAAAGTTCTTAAAGTAAACTATAAATGTAAAGTATTTACGGGAAATTTACATAGAGTAATAAACATAACAAATCAAAAATGAAATAAACAAATTTTTACAAGGAAATTTTTTTTTATAAAGTTGCCTTGTTAAAACCGACTAATGTTCAGTGTCGGCTTTGTTTCTGTTGCTGCTGCTCTTCTCGACTTTTGACCAACAGTTTGGCCTTCTCTTCGGCATCGACAACAAAGGTCGGTTCATAGATGACGAGCGAAACTTTACGACACAATGGACAGGACACTTCCTTGCCCTGGGACTGAGAATCTTTCCAGGAACGAATGCACGGAGCACAGAAGACATGCGTACAGTTGAGTAGTAGGGCAAATTTCCGATTGCGCGCCAGACGCTTCGAGAGAATCCGTTCGAGACAGACACCACACTCGCGTTCATAGTCCTCACCGTAAAAGTCCTTGATCCGTTGCGCATTCCGAGACTCAAACTGGTCAAGCGTGGCCAAATTGTCGATTGAGAGATGAAAGCCGTTACGACATATTTGAACGCCCTCTCCGTGATCTTGTGGCCGGCTGTTGTAGCACTTGTTGGTCAGGTGAAAGAGACATGCGTAGTGGGGCACATCACGGAGTGCGGTTGTGGAGTTCGGGGACGGGTCTCCATCACGGCTTGAGGCATGACCAAAGACACACTTGGAGGGTTGATCTACAAATCGGCAGCCTGGCTCCTCCTCCATGTAGGGACAGCTGAACTGACGGCGTACATCGGGACTAGGGTCAGATACGAATTTAGGTCTTTGTAGCGCATGCACCATAATCATGATAGGGATGAGATGAGGGGGTGGAGGAAGAGGAGCAGTATACTTGACGTGATCAAACTCGGTGGTCGTGAACAAGACAAAACAATAGTAAAGTGAAGACGTGAGACGTTCACGGAGAGGAGAGGAGAAACATACAACACACGACTAAAAGAGACTAAAATGACAAAGTACACACAGTTATATAGCTTGAAAATCACTTCGTGAACCTTATTCACGGTTGTACTGTAACGTCATATGTGAACAGTCTTTTTGAACTTGATATGGTTTGCGCATGCGTTATCTATTTGATATTGCATATCATATCTTATCTTTGACATTGCTCTTTCTACTTTCTCTTTCTTCCTTTTCTTTTCTTATCTTTATTTACGTTTGAGCATTTGACTTGTTTTAACTTTATTTCGTAAATATTTCTTTTCCAAAATATTTACGGAAATATTTATAAATTAAATAAAAGCATTTTTTACAAGGAAAATCTTTTATACAAAAGTTACCTTGTTAAAACCAACCAAAAATTATTGTACTGTGTAATTATTTCTGTTTTTTATTTAATTAAAAAATTAAAAAATTTACGGGAAGTTTTTAATCAGATTAACATAAATCGAAATATGTATAACAGAATTTTCATAAAAATAGAATTTCTGATTTTTACAAGGAAAATCTTTTATACAGAAGTTGCCTTGTTAAAACCAACCAAAAATTATTATACTGTGTGTAATTATTTCTGTTTTTTTTAAAAAATTTAAATATTTACGTAAAGTTTTTAATCAGATTATAAAAGATCGAATTATAACAGAATTTTCTAAAATAGAATTTCTGATTTTTACAAGGAAAATCTTTTATACAGAAGTTGCCTTGTTAAAACCTACCATAAAGTACAATTTGAATTCTTCTGGAATTTTTCTCATGATTTTATTAAAACAATTACGGGAAATTAATATACAAAAATTAATAAACAGACAACAAAAGTTAAACATATCATAAATACTAAAAATAAAAATCTAATATTTACAAGGAAATTTTTTTTGTGGTTGCCTTGTTAAAACCAACCATAATAGACTTTAGGAATTCTGGAATATTTCTCAGGATTTTATTAAAACAATTATACGGGAAATTTATAATATTAATCAAACAATAATAATCAGAATAAAGATAAAAATAATTACAAAAAATAAAATATAACAATTGTTTACAAGGAAAAACATTTTGTGGTGGTTGCCTTGTTAAAACCAACCACACAATTCACTAACGACGATTGGCAGCTCGATTCTCAGCCAACAGTTTCTTCTTCTCCTCAGTATCACCCACAAAAGTGGCGTGAAAAACCACGCCCGACACAACACGACACATTGGACAGGAAACTTCCCAACCGGAAGCTTGAGAGTCCTTCCAGCCACGAATGCACTCGGCGCAGAAGACATGCGCACAGTTGATCAGTAGAGCAAACTTGCGATTCTTGAGCAGCCGCTTCGACACCACCCGTTCCAGACAGATGCCACAGTCGCGCTCATAGTCCTCGCCATAGTAGTGGCCAATCCGTGAACTGTTGCGTGACTCGAACCGCTCCAGGCTGGTCATATCGTCCAGGGAGAGATGAAAGCCAGTACGACATATTTGAACGCCCTCTCCGTGATCGTGTGGCGTACTGTTGACACACTTGCCGTTGGTCAGGTGAAAGAGACATGCGTAGTAGGGTACGTCACTGAGTGTTGAAGTAGCAGAGGTAGTCTCCACGTGACCAAAGACACACTTGTTGGGTTCGGCCTTGTGACGACAGCCTGGCTCCTCCTCCATGTAGGGACAGCTAAACTGGCGCAGTACTTCACGACGACGGTTGTGCTGCTGCTTCTGCGCCTGCGTCGATGATTGTCGTGAATCTTCTGAGATACCACTGCGGCCATACGGGAGCTTTTGAGGAGGCATCACGTCAAGTAGAGATGGTTGGGATTGATGGGTACCAAGGTGCCAAGGTAAAGACAGTAACTTTCCGTGAACGGTCGTGAAACAAAACACAAAAGGCGTGAGAGAAAAACAAGGCGTGATGTTCACGAGAGAGCGACTGAAGACTGAAAGAGGAGAGAAGAAATGAAAAGCACACACACAGTTATATACCATCACAGATAGTGAACGTATACAGTCATACATAGTCATCTACACACAAGTAACGTCATACTTGAACAGTCACTTAACATTTGAGATAAGTGATGCGCACGCGCAAATTTCTTCTTTTGATCGTGATATTTTATCTTCGTGCACGCGCAAATCTTCTTACTTTTGTCCAATCTTATCTTTTATAAATATATTTAAATACTAGTTAAACTTATAAGATTTATTCATTGATTTGTCCTTAAGCAATTGCAACTAATAAACAATTACAGAAAACACTCAGATTTACCAGACCCCATCTTATCTGATTAAAAGTCGTGTTTTTTGGAAAATAAATGTTTTCACTTTTGACCCCCCTCAACACACACGGTCTATTGGATTTGCAATATTACTTAGTTAGTTAGATTGGCCTAATATTAGAATATATTATCATTTATACGTCTAAAATTTATAATATAAATTGAAATAAAATCCAGAACTTCATTCTTTTCAAAACCGCAACCCGAATCGTATCCCGAACCGAACCGTAATATACGTAATTAAATATATTTAACTTTTGAATTGTATGCTTATAGGGTCTTTTGATTGATTAATCTTTTTTAGGACTGAATTAAATAGCTCTTCACCGGACAGCATATAGAAATTGTTATTTCGGTATATAAAAAGCAAGTCTGTCACCGTTTCTGGTTTGATATTACTTGTTAGTGCAGTAATGATATGCCAAACAGCAGCAAACAATTCTAAATTTTCTTTTCGTAAGAGTAGAAGACGCCATATTTAAAATTCAAATCAAACTTAAGGCAAGAAATTGATTATTAGTGACAATATTTGTACAAAGCACTTTCAGCAAATTCACAAGCTAAGTTCTGAAAGCGTGTTTAAGTTACGGGTTTTACGGTTTCGGGTTTACTCGTTCATAGTCACTTTTAAAACCCGAACCGTAACCGCACCGGGGTTCGGTTACGGTTTTTTGCGGTTTAACCGGACTTACGGTGAAAATTTTGAAACCGTTCTGAACCTTAAATTAAAAAGTAGTATACAAAGTTGAAAGTGAGAACCATTTTAGGGCATTCGAAGTTGCGGGAAAGTATCTTCTCGCTCGGAATCTAGAGCAGCTCAAACGTCACTTTTTGCCTACTTCCACAATTCAAACTCGTCAGCGAGACTAAACACGTGGTTAAGAACACTGAGACAAACTCAACTCATTTCAAGACAACTTTTTAGCTCCATCATTTTTGAGCATATCTCGACTTTGATACAAAAAGACTGAAAGGGTTAAAACAAGTTTTATTTTTTTGTAAATGGCAAGTTTAATTATTATATTATTACTCGTATATGTTATATTTCATTTCCAGAAATTTTCCACTTCTATTTTGTGTGTTATTCTAATTGTTTAATTTTGGATTTTTCTACTATTCCTTTACGCCTGTGACTGGTGACAACATAAGGACATTAATGTCACAGGGATGCACTGTCCTTTACGGGCGTATTAGTTTAAATCTAAATGCAATAAACTTGATAGTGACATTACGAAATTGACCTGAGAATTGTTATTTAAAAAAATCGTTTGACGTAATTAGCTATTTCAAAGTTCAGTTTTTATTGGGCTAAATCTCTTATATATTAAAATCCCAATGTAACGCTCAACAAAAACTTATTCAGCCAAAAGAACTTGACGTAATGTCATGAAAATTTTTTACCAGACTAATTCGACCACAAGGTATCTGGGATAAATAGAATCGATTCGATCCAGCAAAAAATTGGGTTTTGGAATTTTGGATTTTAGGATTCTTGAATAGAAAAAAATATCGTTGGATTCATCGTGAAAATCTAGGAACATTGATATATCATGTACTCAATACAAAAATGTGTCCTTGATACCGAAAAAATCATTTAAAGACTCCAGTCAACAGGCAAGCACAGATCGAGTTTGTGTGTTCGTGTTGAAGAGTGTGCCATTTAGTACAGTGGAGGATAGAGCGCAGATGGACAGACATCCGCGCTCACCGCACACAGTCAGCTGTTGTTTTTCTTTCGCTTCCAGCAGCACCACACCACGTTCACATACTCTCCCATCTCGAATTCTGGTTCTCCGTTCACATCTGCACGTGTTTTGTTATGTCTTCTCTTCATCATTATCACCTCTACATCTCTGAAGAAATCAACTACAGGCACTTCAAGTACGATGTCTGTATGGATGTGTATATGGACCGAAAACATCTTCAAGCTCAATCGCCGACAATCGGTATGTACGAAAATAATGTACGAAAATAATTTTGTTGTACTAATTTTTAATTTGTTTTTATTTTATTTATTAGAGTCAATCTGTTATTGATTTCGAACCCGATTATCAAGCTTGGTGTCCGGGGAGCATCTTAACATTGTGAGTGCATTGATTCTTTTGGTGGTCCTAAATCAACAACAAGCAACAAGGCCTGATCGTGAAATTGTGATTTGTAGTAAGCGCATGGTTTGTTCATATGATTCTGCAAATTCCTTGATTACGTTTGCAATGTTTTTTATACATTGGCGGGATTGATTTTTCTGTACAACCTTACCACATTGTGAGAGTTTCACAAGTTTCGATTATGAAGATGGTTTCTGTGGTTATATGGACAAGGATGGCAAAACTGCTATGGAAGTGTTTCAGAGGAGAGTGAATCTTCAAATGAGGGTTCCGTTCTTCATCTTCAATTTAGATTGCACTCATGCACAATGAATTCAGCTTTTCCTTTTTCAGCAACTCATTAGGCATTGTTACACTGTCATTAGGTCTAACCGACCACGTTGAATTAGATCGTAATCGTTATCAAGACTGGATGATTTATCGTCTCTACTTTATCTCACTGTGGACACCATCATCAAGATACGAAGATGTCAACCTCTGTGTTGCTTTAATCTACATGAGCCAGATGAACTTCTAAATCATTAGATAAGGAACTCAGAACTTGCTTTTGCAGTGCATTTAATGGTGAGTTCATCTTCAACGTTCCGTTCTAATTCCTCACCTAAGGTGACTTTAAAGTGATGCAGATTTCAATAATATGTGATAATTGGTCATCCCCTTTCCCACCTTCCCAATTTAGCAAATAAGGTTTGTTTGTTTCCGAAATTATTATCTTTTCAAAATTTGAATTCCAATAAAAGTATTTTTAAATCCTTTGAATTGCCACTTTTATTGTTAAAATCTCTGAAAAGGGTTTTTTACAAGAAAACGTTCGCGCAGCGACAATTCCCTTCGTGACCTGTCACGAGGGGAATTGAGTTTTCTTGTAATCTATTTAAATATTGCACTCATGTGCACAAAAAACAATTTCATGCTCATGAAAGCTCAATTCATTGAAGCCGCATAAGATTGCATTTAGACTTCTCTTCATTTCATCTCTAAATCTATTCGAAAACTTTGTCAAAGTTTTAAAAGATGGATTTGCATGCGATAATCCAGGGCCGGAGGTAGCCCAAGTGGGGGCCGGCGTGAAATTTTGTTTGGGGCCGCCATTTTTGTATAAGGGGGGACCCTTATACTTTTCCCCCAAAAAATCGGCAATCATGTTTTGGCTATAAAAGGGGACCCTTATATTAATTTTACCACATTTACACAATTGATAAGGCGGTTCTTATTCAAAAAATTAGTTTGTCAGTTCTTATCCCACAATTGGCGAATTGGTTCCTATCCCCCAATTGGAAAATTGGCTCCTATCCCATAATTAATGTGTGGGTTTTTATCCCACAATTCGTGAGTTAGTTCTTGATCCATAAATTGATTTTCGCTTCTTATTGCAAAATTAGTGTGTTATAGTCTAATTGGGAATTCAATCCCTAATTCAGAAACTCACCGATTTAATATTTTGAAAATATTTGTCTGAACGTGAGTGAAGACTATCCCTTGACTTTTGGCCGTTTTTGTCGGCGCAACTCCTCCGAGGTTTCTTGGCCGATTTGGATGAAATTTGGCAGAGATGCTTAAAATTATGTGAATTTGTGCATATTGTTCTCAAAAGGTCAAAAAGTTGTGTTTTAAGCATAGCTGCCATTCAAATTTCACCTAAGCTATTCTTCTGTTTGAGGGTCAAGCCATTTTCCTGTGTACCCAACAATGAGTGCAACAATGGGAGTTCAACCATTTAATGTTTGAGCGCATGATTGGGTTTAGGTGAGGTGTTAGGTAGGTTAGGTGCCGTGTAGGATTGGGTTTAGGTGAGGTGTTAGGTAGGTTAGGTGCCGTGTAGGATTGGGTTTAGGTGAGATGTTAGGTAGGTTTGGTGCGGTGTAGGATTGGGTTTAGGTGAGGTGTTAGGTAGGTTAGGTGCCGTGTAGGATTGGGTTTAGGTGAGGTGTTAGGTAGGTTAGGTGCCGTGTAGGATTGGGTTTAGGTGAGGTGTTAGGTAGGTTAGGTGCCGTGTAGGATTGGGTTTAGGTGAGGTGTTAGGTAGGTTAGGTGCCGTGTAGGATTGGGTTTAGGTGAGGTGTTAGGTAGGTTAGGTGCCGTGTAGGATTGGGTTTAGGTGAGGTGTTAGGTAGGTTAGGTGCCGTGTAGGATTGGGTTTTGGTTAGGGTATTAGGTAGTGTGGGCGTCGTGGTTCAAATGTTCTCACGTTCAGACTAAAGACCACGGATATAATCCTTGGTCTTACTTATTACACTTTATAAGTTCAAATTTCAAATTTAGCACCCGCAGGGCCCACTAGTTTAAGATATTTTAGGATTTTAAGATATTTTATGATAAGAAAAAACTACAAATTAAAGAAGTAAACTTTTTGAATAAAAACTCCAAATTGTGGAATATGAACTGATAAACTAATTGTGGGATGAGAACTGAAAGCTAATTGTGGGATAAGAACTGATAAACTAATTGCGGGATAAGAACTGAAAACTAATTTAATATTTAATTTAACCCATAATATGAGTTTGAGAGATTTTCAGAACCTTGAATTTTTTCAATATTTTACCTTACTCCCCCTTACAAAAAAATTTTCACTTTTTTTCCATTTGGGGCCCCTCCCAACTTGCGGCCTGCGTGATTTCACGCAATTCACGCAGCGAACCTCCGGCCCTGCGATAATCAGTTCTGACTATATCCTAAAGTCATCCTTGCCAGCTCTTCCCATTCCGGACATTTCCCTTTCAGAATATATGTATTCGTCAATGTGCAAACACAACCAAGCGTCATTTGCTTTGGTAAGTACACGACACAATTTTTTTAGCAAATGAATTAATTTTTTATTTTTTTGTGATTACAAATTAGATTGACCCGAATGGAACTGGCCACTTGACTTTCGGAGAGCTGATCGACCTCTGTCAAACATTTGGCAGGGGTCTTGTTGAGTTGGGCATCACTGGGCAAGATTTAATGTTACTCTTTGCGGACAATTCTTTGCAATTAGTAATTGCCTATGTGAGTGCTATATATCTTGCACTCACAGTTTCGCCTGTTAAGCCTGCCAATGGCTCATTTGAGTTGTCTCAACAAATTGAGGACTGTGCTGGATCGGTCTTGGCGATTGGCTCAAACAAAATTCAAGTGTTGTTGCAAACTTTTCAGCAAATATCCAAATATGGTTGAATCAATCAAACTGATTATTGTGATCAATGTGGATGAAAGTGGAGAGATTGGTCGACTATTGTTTTACAATTCAGTGCTCAGTGGCAAGCAGATTGTCACCTTCGAGCAGGTGATCGCAAAAGCAAATGGAAAGAAACTTGAGCAAATTCCATACTTTCCAGTGACCAATCCGGCAGTTCAGTCGATTTTTATTCTATACACTTCGGGCACAACTGGCAACCCAAAAGGAGGCATTCTTTCGCATCGTGCTGTAATTGCTGGATTTATGAACGTGAGCACAGGATTGGACTTGACAAATGATAAATGTGCGCTTGTGTGGCATCCAATTGGCCACATTTCGGGAATTTATTTTTTCTCATTAATGCTAATTGACGGACTGTCAGTAGTGTGCTTTTCCATTTCCGACCTGAATCTGCTGCTTTTTCTCTGTGCAAAAATTTAAAGTGAATCTCTTGTACATTGCACCATTTCACGCCACTGATTTGGCAAGCGTTGATTATCAGTCAAAGTACAATTTGACCTCACTGGAAATGATTAAATATACCGGAACAAGCGTTGCAGCCAATTTGTTGGTCGCCATTCGAAATAAATATCAAGTTAATATACAGGAAGTTTATGGTTCAACTGAATTTTGTGGAGCTGCCGAGAATTGCGATTATGAGCACTTTGAACCCGGAAATCTCGGTCCACCCTCGGCTAACATTGAGATTAAGATTATCAGCCTGAGTAGTGGTGCACCATTGCCACCATTGGAGAATGGTGAAGTGTGTCTACGAGGCCCACCATGCTTCAGTGGATATTTGAACAATGCTAAAGCCACTAGAGCTGCCATTGACACAGATGGATGGTACCACACGGGAGACATTGGATACTACAATCACAAAGGATGCTTGTTCTTGTCGGATCGAGTAAAGGAAATTATCAAGTACAAAGAATGGTCAATCATTCCGTCTGAGATTGAGAACTTTGTCTGCAAACACTCATCCGTAAATGCTGTGTGTGTGATTGGAGTGAAGCACAAATGTGATGGTCAATTGATTCGGGCCTATGTCGAGCTCGCCACTGGCAAATCTGTAACTGAACAAGAGTTGACCGACTTAGTCAAAGGTAGGTACTAAAAGCTTGTACATAATTTTTTCAACAGTTTTTTCTAGACAATATGGGTTTCCACAAGCGTCTTCGTGGTGGAGTAAAATTTCTCGCCAAATTCCCTCGCTCCGTGATTGGTAAAATTGATCGACAGTACTTCAAACAATTGGTCAAAGACGAATTGATTACTGAATTTGTTGAATAAAATCCAAAATTTAATTTTGTTTTTTTTTACAAAAAAACATATTTTTATTTAATATGTTACTTTATTGATATGATAGACAAATTGTTTGAAATTATAAAATAAAATTTTTAGTTGTGTCTGCTTGGTTTCGAAAATGTAAATTGAATCAACAGTCTAGACTCTAGATCACCATTTTGAGTAGAACTCTTGGCATATTGAACACAACAGACATGATCGAATGATTAGTTTGAATTCAATCATTCTCTCAATACTTGAACTTGTTTGAAAAATGATACTAACCTATCAACCTTAGAATAACTTTTGGATATTATTGAACTTTGACAATTTGTTTGGTAAAAAACTTAAATAAATTGGCAATTAGTTTAAGCCAATGTTCATAAGGCTACATATTTGGTTTGGTTGGATTTTTAGATTTATCATTTATTATTGCTTTGCAATTGAGATGGAAGATTAATATTGATTCTACTATAGTATACAAAGATAATTGCAACCTTTTGTGCTTCATTTGACGCCTTATAAAAAATAGGTCATATGTGATTAACGTTTAATATTTATGAAATTGAGCTATTTATTTATAAATTGATTTTCGGTATTTTTAAACTTTGGGAGCCAATTTAATGAAAAACATCATAGGACACTATGTATCATAGATTCAAATGGAGATAAATGTATGAAACAAGATAATAAAACTTTTTTTTAAATAATATTAATTTTTTAATACCGGTACATTTTTTCTTTTTTCCTACAATCATGGACCGGAAGAAGTGCTCGAACATGCCTGATTTCATCATGACATAGTTCATGTCTGGACACGGCAAGTTTCACGAGTACCTGATCAGAGTGGGCATCGAGCGAGACGCGATGTGCGAGTGATCACTTTGACAATCGATTGTGTATCTTTTTGTGCCTGTTTTGTCAGTGCAACAACAGCAACATATTGCTTATATAACCGACATATATTTATGGCGATGAATGATATCACCACATATACAAAGCTTATACGCTACATACAGAGCAATGTAGATGATAATCATCAATCACCATGACACCAAATAGTGAAACTATCTCAAAGTGGTCCAATAGTGTGTTAATGACACGATAAGCCTGTACGTGTACGGCTGTTGGTAGGCTTAGACGTTGTTGTTTAGTGTTGTGTTTGGCATCCCGATGGTTGAAGCCGATGGTTAAGTTAACGTTTTGTGTGTCATTTTATTGGTGATATTCTTTGGTATTGGTGTTTTTAGAAATAGTGCACACCATCATCATCATCATATTTCGAAAATGGATCATCCTTTATTTCGCGATAGTCCTATATTTCACGATCTTCAAAGAACATTTCATTCGGTTAGTTTTTTTTATTAGCCTTTTGATTAGGCCAATTCGTTTTAATTTAAATGCATTTTTTGGCAAAAAAGAAAACCAATTTGAAGCAATCGCGAACAAATCAAATGAGGCTCATCATCAAATTTACGATTCTGTACATGTGCAAATTAAAAATGCAATTGAATCCAAAAACGCTAAACAATTCAACGTTCACGATTTTGAAGCGCTACTCAATGGTGTTGAAAAGGAGGAAATTGTCAAACTTGTCCGCACTTATATTGACTCAGAATTGAACTGTGCACTATCAACACCAACAACAAGTCGAGTTGATCATCAGCTACTTTGTGCCACAATTTGGCACTTGAAAAAGACCTACCAAATAGAAGATTCTGAGTTGTGTGAACAAACATTTGCCTATCTCATCACGGTATACACAAACATTGAGAATTTGAACGCAAAACTGTTTGCGCTCATCAATCTGTGCGAGTGGCCCATTGGGAAGGAGGAAAAAATTGTGCTAGAAAAGGCCTCAGACATGCTATTCGCCAAGTATCACAGATGGAACAATTATTTCACAAACAAGGACATCTTTCAACTGCTCAGTGAAAGTGCATTTGAGCAGCTTGACTATCAGTTGTACTTTTGTTTGGAACAGTTCTACGGTAATGTGTTCAATTCGACCGGTCAGTTGTCCAAGAAAAATTCTCAAATAGCAATGACACTCAATCCCAAGGATCGAAGCAAACAGTTGAAATTGTCCACTGACTTGTTGTCAGCCCGAAGTGATTGGCAGTGGCAAAGTGTGAGAGCAACCGACAAGGTCGAGCTGGGCACCTTCTATTACGAAGTGGTCCTACTCACTAATGGACAAATGCGCTTTGGTTGGGCTACTAAGCGACATGAAATAGCCAATACTGATGCTGTACAACCAATTGGCCATGATGAACATTCAATTGGCTTTGATGGCTACAACGGATGTATTTTAAATCACGGCAAAAAGCTCACTACTAGTGAAACTACTTGGTGGAAAGTTGGTAACGTGATTGGTTGTGCTATTGACTGTTACAAGGGCACATTTAAATTTAGCGTAAATGGCAGTGTAATTAAATTTAACCGGACAGATGTTTATTTCTCAAGTTTGCCATATTATCCTGCAGTGAGCCTTTCGCCTCATCAACAGTGTTATTTTAATTTTGGTCAAGTGCCCTTTAAATTCTATCATAAAAAATTGATACAATTCAAAATACAACCCAATATATCACTATACAATATATCACTATCCAATTCATCAATATTCAATACATCAGAATCCAATACTTCACTGACAACTTCCCAAACAATATCTGGTGAGTGGACAATTAATAATTGCAATCTAAATGTTTTGGTAATTCATAAATATAAAAATGTTTTTGTTTTGTTTAGAAAATTCGAATTTCAAAACAGATGAAGACAAATTAAAAATGTATGCTCAACCAAATGACAGAATCACAAAATGTCAATGCAAATCTAGTTGCTCATTAGACTGTACCTGCAGTAAAGAAGACAGCCAAGACAAAGATTCGAATGTGTGTGCTTTGTGTGGCAAAAAAGCCAAAAAACAATAGATTTCTTCGATTTACATGTTGCGATTCGTTCAAATTTTGTATTAATTGTGCAGGTCTCATGGCCGACTGTCCTAAATGTAATAAACAACGATAAACAATAAGAATGCTAAAAACTAAAATATAATAAGGCATTGATTTTTTGTCTACATTTGTTTACTCTATCTCATAAATAAATCTCGTATCTGATGGCTGATTAAATTGACTAGTTATAAAACTTTCAAGTTGACAGCATATGTGAAAGGCTCTGAACACTGTCTAATGCATATACCTATTTCTAATTGGTCAGTTAGTTACCTTAGTTAGGCAGTTTGTTGCCCTAATTGACCAGTTAGTTATCATACTTGGGCACTTAGTTAGCCAGTTAGTCACCATAGTTAGGCAGTTTGTTACCCTAATTGGCCAGTAAGTTATCATACTTGGGAACTTAGTTATCCAATTGGTGAAGTATTTGCCCTAATTAGACACTTAGTTAGTCACCCTAATGGGGAAGTCAGTTTTGGGGAAAGTAATCAGTATTATTGGAAAAGTAAGTATATTTATTGTGCCACTAATTACAAGCCATATATATTTAAATAATTTTGCCTAATATTGCCTTCATATGCCTTCATACTACTAAATAGGTATGTATGGCACCAGTATACACAGAAGTTGCAGTGCACAAGTAACCAGATAAGTGCAACAGTCATTTGTTTGCCAAATAATAATGTCTAACCTGTGAGAAACTGCCATATACAACGCGAGTAAGCAAATATCTTGCAGGATTGTAAATTGTCATGTACTTGTCATTTTGGCTAAAATATATGACAATCATGACTTTATAAGAGCGCACATTTAAGTGACACAACAACAGTGTAAGATGGCCAAAATGTATCTAACCAGTGTGCTCAAAACCGCACCCGTGTTTCTATTAGCAACAATAAAGTTGATAATTGAAAGTGGTGCGCAATAATCTGAGCAGTTAAGTGACTGTTTTATAGCCATAAATGCATCTGTACTAATGTGCTAAGGTGGCACATTAGGCAAACACAAATGTGCCTTGCAATATTGCTTTTGAATACTAACATATTTTGTCAACTTTACTTGAGCACTTTGCAACACGTTTCTTTTCTTTTGGATTTTTTGAAATCTGAAGTAGAAGTCAGATTAATTTGATGAAATCAACTTTGCTTCATTCTCGATAGTCGTGAATATGATTTAACTAAAATATGTGTAATATGTGCTATTTACGAGTAAAACATGACAGAAGCCGTCGATAATCTTTTGCTTGGCTACTTTATCCAAATACTCAACAGTACCGATGGCAATGACGAGAAAACGCTCTGGACACTGTTGGCACTGGAGCGATGCTGTCTCAACAAAGTGGTCAGTTATGAATTGAAAGCTGAAATCAAGCCCAAATTGGACAGACTGTCAAATTACTATCAAAAGTATGCATGCCACTTTGGTGAGGCCAACATTCGACCAGTGGAATATCAAGTGGGCTTTTGTGCCCAATGGTTACTGGAAAATTTGTTTGCCGATGAGGCGTGCCAATTGAGCGAACTTGTGCCTATAAAACTTTTGAACGATAAGCTCAATGTTCGTGTTGACAATAATGATGCTGATGGGAGTACCTTTGAAACGGTACGATCTGAGTACGAAATTTCGTCAAAGGTCTATTATTATGAAGTGACCCTACTGAACAGTACTGCTAAATTACGTGTCGGCTGGTGTACGGCTGAATCGAGACTGGACACTCGTGTTGGCATTGGCGGGGATAAATACTCAATTGCATTCGATCCAGTGGATTGTTCGGTTTGGCATAATAATCAGATTGTTTCCGAAAATGTTCCGATCCGTCTGATGAACATGATCCCAAAAAAGTTAAAATCAAACTCCGTTAATGTGATTGGCTGTTTGATTGACACGAAAGCAGGAGAATTTTCCTTTTATCTCAATGGAATGCTAATTATGCGCCTAACGAAGGATATTCATGTGTTCTTTTCGTCACAGCCTTACTTTGCAGCGGTCAGTCTCCCCACCGGTCAGCAGTGTCACTTCAACTTTGGCAGATCAGGGTTCAAATATGGTAGCTTTTGGTACAAAATTTTTCATTCAAAATTTTTGGATTCAAGTGTTCAGCAAAATTTACTCAACTCTTACAAATTGCTTGAAAGTTGCTATTTGAGAGAGGAACCCTCTGGGAGCCAATATCAATGGTTCAAGCGTGAAGTAGTGGATGACAAGGTGAAACTTTTTTTCCAAGATAGTATTCAAAAACAATTTGACGAGCTAATACGAAACTTGCAGAAAGAAGACACGTTTGTGGAATTGGAATTTGATGCTAAAATAAACTTTAATCGAAATTACAAATTTCATCGAATAATTCAATCGGTTATCGAAGTTTTCGACACAGAATCTCTAGATGCGCTAAACAGACTATCAATTCATACGGAAATGCTAATTGAAAAGGTTGAAAATTGGAAATTCAAAGAAAAGTACTTTGAATTACTCTATCCGTACTTTCAACTCGATGGAACAGATGAAAATAATGCAATCAAACATCGAAACATTTGCTTTGTTCTGTCTTTTATGATCAAATGTTGTATAAATTTGAGCTGTCAACTTGATGAGCCATTTCAGGCGGAAGTATACGCCTATCTTGTGAGAATAACACACGAAGTTGCTCATAAACAGGCGAAATTTTATGCTTTCACCTGTTTGGGAGATTTGCCCATGACACCCGAACAGGAGCGAAACATTCGTCATGACGATAGAATGTTTAAATTGTTTGAAAAAGAGAAGCTTCTGTTTCAAAAGAATGTTTACACGAATATTTACACGAAAAAGTGGTCAACAGTTGACTATCAGCTCTACTTTGCCAAAGAGTACCTATTCAAGCGAGTGTTTGACGAAGACTCAACAACACCTGAACCAGTAACCCTAAATCGGAATGACCGTACCCAGCACTTGAAGCTATCGACAGATTTGTTATGTGCACGCAGTGATGCATCCAAACAGAGTGTTCGATCGGTGCACAGTGTAAAATCGACCCATCTCCACCATGACCTGGTCTACTATGAGGTGGTGCTCCTGTCGGCTGGACCAATGCGTATTGGCTGGTCAACCGTGGATTCCAAATTGAACGAAGCAGCAGTGGGCGGAGATGAACACTCGATAGGATACGATGGATTCCATCGCTGTGTATGGTATGATAACAAGCGAATTGCCGTACTCAATCAAAAGCCGGCTCAAAAATGGAAAATTGGTGATGTAGTTGGCTGTTTGATTAACGTCAAGTTGGGTAAATTTAGTTTCTACCTAAATCAGGCCCTAATCGAGTGTGACAAACAGAATTACTACTGCAAGAAAGAGTTTGCCTATCACGCCTCGGTGACGCTCGCCTTTCAGCAGCAGTGTTACTTCAATTTTGGCCAGGACAACTTTGTGGGCCAGCCCAAGGAGGAGTGCTACATCAGCTTTCATCACATTCACGCAACACTCGAAAGTAACAAATCAGCTTCAGTAGAAAATGCAAAGGAAAACTATATCGTGAATGCAGTAAGTTCACTTGTTGTGATCAAATCACAGACCACAACTGGCAATGTGGACACAAAGAGTGGCGATGGTACAAGTTGCTTTACAATTTGTGGCAAAGAAAATACAGTAACAGCAACCGTAAACTCAGCACAAAGGAGCTTTCGTCCAACCAATGATCTCAACTGTAAATTATGTGAACGGGAATTGACCGCTCCTAGGCTTCGATTTGTTTGCTGTGAAAAGCCAACTTTCTGCAAAATGTGCATCGACACAATACTTGGCTGTGTAAAATGTTCAATCAAAAAAATGTGAATACGAAAATGGATGATGATGATGATGATGATCAACTAAATTGAATGGGAACTAAAAGTAAAGTAAATATAATTGAGCAACCAAAAAAATAGTACAAAACGCATTATCAGTATTAATAACTAACATATTATTGTACTCATTATTGTGATAACAATAAAAATAGTATTCCAAAATTTTTGATTGCTGTGAAGCGTTTATTTAAAGTTTCCCTGAAAAGTTTTACAAAAAGCGCAATAATTTTCATAAAATATAGTTGATTATTACAACACGAGATGGCGCCACCACTTTCAGAAGAAAATAGTAAACACGCACATAGCAGCAGCTGCAGCAGATTTGTTTATGATTTTTATGTGCAAGAGAAGGGGGATTTCTAGATTTGATTTGATTTGATTTGATTTGATTTGTTGATTTGATTCGGATAACCTTGTACACATGTATCACTCTCTCTCCCTATCCACGTCGTCGTCTTACTCCTCGTGATTACATCACTCTTCTCTTCAGCGTTTGCCGCGTGTTCATGATTCTCCACTGTCCCGTCCCCGTTCTTATCAACATTCGACCCAAAAGTGGCAATAACAACAACAACAACAACACACGAATTTGAGCCGCGTTCTTGACAACAACTTCTAGTCTTTTTTAGTATAAATATCAACATTAATAATAATACCGAAATGTGCATATGTGTGATATGATTACGTAATCAATGTTTACAATCTATAATTAACCAATCAAAGCATAATAGCAATCTGTGTTAGTAGTTAGTTAGAAAGACAAAAACCCACAACGTAATAATCAAACAAAAAAGTAGCAACCTCTTCAAGACCTTCAAAAGTAAAGTAGCTACTACTCGTCTTCGTCGTCGTCGTCGTGACCATCAACAAACATCATCAAAAAGAAGTAAAATAGCAAAGTAATGGCTTATCTAATATCTTATACGTATTTACTAATATCCTATTACCTTTTAATAATAGAAAATCTCGGATATTTGAACGAACGAACGAGTAAAAGTGATACTTCACGTCGTGATCATCAAAAATCTAGAGTCATCAACAAACAAGAGAAATTCAGTAATGTAAAGCAAACGTAATAAGACTAACTAACATCTAATATCTAATGGCTTATGTCTGTTTACAAATATATCCTATCATCTAACTAATATCAAATGTCAAAATAACATAACATCCTACTATCTAATATCTAATGAGTTTAGTAATAACATATACTATCTATATATATTATATCTAATAATATTATGAATATGCTAACATTTTATCTGATTGCCAAAACTAACATACCTACCTAATATAAGGCTAACTAACATCTAATATCTAATGGCTTATGTGTGTACACTAATATCCTATTATCTAATATGTCTATTTACTAATATCTTATTACCTTTTTTTGATAGAATCTCGGATATTTGAACGAACGAAGAGAAAAGATCTGAACGATTTCGAAGTTATTACATTTCTTGTTCTTATTCATCTTCGTTTGAGGAATCTTTTTCGGATTCTTCGAAATTTTGAATGGCTTATCGTTTATTATCATCCTCATTATCATCATCAGTTGGTCGTTCACTCATATTATCATCATCGAAATTATCATCGAAATTATCCTCGAATTTACCTCGACTTTTCCGAAATCTTCAAATTCCGGTTCTTCAAGGATCTTCATTACCATCACGATTCTTCTCCTCCTCCTCATCTCTACTCGATGTTAACGCAGCGACCTCCGCAGTCGAGAATGTGCTCGATCCCCTCGCCCTCTCGCCCTCACCCTTCGAGGATCTCTTCACGGACGAATCCCTCTGGTTCAATCCCTATCAATCGTTGATTACTTCCGAAGAGATTCGAGCACGGCAACGTAATTTGCTTCGACTGACGTCCAACTGGTTGCGAGTGTCCCACAAGAGTTCCATCTCCGTGAAACAGTCGCCCCTAATCCTGATTGCCTCGAATCCGCCCCAGTACCAGGCTCACACGAATATCCCCGTGGACAACTGTAAACAGAATACCGATTTCACCTATTTCACGGGTCTGCACTCGGGCGAGTCTGACCAACTCACCTCGGACTGTGTCCTCGCACTGTACGCGGACAATCCCGAAGCGCCCGAGCCCTGGGAACTGTTACGTTCGGTCCTTTTCGCGCCCACTCGTACAAAGTCTGAACAACTGTGGAATGGTCCCGATTTGGCGAATTCTGGTTATTCTGGAAGTGGTAATGGATTCCTGTCGGAAGTGACCACAGACGGAGTGCGACCTCTGGCGGAGTTGGTCGAGTTTGTCAATTCGTTGGTGAAGAGACCGAGTAGGCGGGATGTGTTCCTGTCGAAGAATGGACTGCAGTACAGGCCCGAACTGGTCACCCATCTCAAGTACTACATGATTGGTAGTGTGCCCAAGAGTAGTGACAAGGATACCAAATTGAGTGATTGGTAAGTGAATTTGGATCTAGGATTTGTGGGATCTATGGGATCTAGTAATCTGATTTCTATTTTTTTTTCTCCTTTAGGGCCGAACGGTGGTCAACCGCAATGGCCGGTACAGTGCCCTCCGTGAACGTCCGTGACGTCTCTTCCTTTGTGGATCAACTCCGCGCCGTGAAATCACCCGCCGAAGCCCGTGCCCTACGTCGAATAGGTCGAATCGGTGCCCGTGCCCTCAAACGAACCATCGAATGGAGCCGTGATCATGTCCAATTTGAGCGGCCCCTCCCGCCCTTTTACGAGTCTCACATTGGCGCCAAATTTGAATTTGAATCACGGATCACCGGTGGTCGGCGTATTGCTTTCCCGAGTGTTTGTGCCAGTGGTCGGAGGGCTACTATCATTCATTATGGTCGTAATGATCGGGCGGTGAAGCCCGAGGATTGGATACTGACGGATGTGGGCGCTGAGGACCCGGACGGGTACTGCTGTGATATATCGAGATCGTGGCCAATAAGTCTCGCGGCTGGTGGTCAAGAGTCTTTTCAATTGAGACTGCATCTGTACGAAGCATTGGTTGGGGTGCAGAGAAGATTGATGGGTTCGATTCGGGTTCGGGATACTTCACTGGACGATCTGTATCGGGTGATGCAGTCGGAACTGACTCAAGTGCTGGTGGATTTCAACGCTTTCGATGAATCCGTGGTGACGAATGGATCCAATTTGGCGTCGCTCACTAGAAGAATATGTCCCCATCATGTTTCGCATTATATCGGTAAGTTGAGGTTGTAGGGGATGAGCTGGTAAGGGGATTCGGAACCGGCTCGCTTAACCTTTTTAAGCCAGCGAGCCGATTCAAACTCCCCTACCAGCTCATCCTCCTTCATATATACAGTAATAACAACCTATCCTCTTAGGTCTGGACATTCACGACACGCCCACCACCTCCCGCTCCAAGGCCCTCCAACCGGGCAACTGTTTCTCAATCGAGCCCGGACTCTACTTTCCCGTACACGCTGCCCTACCCATCAGAGCCGAATTCCGTGGCATTGGTCTACGGGTGGAGGATGATCTACTCATTGATCCAGAAACTCATTCGCTCATCAATCTGACAGCAGACTGTCCCAGTCTTTAGAGACCCTAGAATCTAGGGATCTAACGCTCCCCACTCTTACGAATTGTATATATACGCCTTGTAAATATTAAAACACCCACCGTATACATAAGTGATCAATATCATATATATATTCTGAGGATCATGTTCATAAATGACGTATACAAAAAGATAATATAGGGTTCATTCATAGATGAGATGATGGTATGTACAATACTGGGCATGTAGGCGAATTTGGACCATCCATAGATGGAAACTATGACACCTAGGGTGGGTACTGTGACACCTAAACGGCGAGGGGCTGCATTCTAGGTAGGAATAGGCAAATTCTGTGCCACAATCTCGAGTATATCCCCGGTCTTGAGGTTCCAATTGGCAATGTCCTTCGAGGTGCGGCACCATTCCTGTCCGTGACGGGGCTCGGCCGCGACGCAACGCTTCTTCAGGTCCATCTGTTGTTCCTATGAGATATAGATAGATATTAGTATGGGGAGTTGTTACAGTGGGTCAGTACGACCCAAACGGGGGTCCAAAAAACCCAGAAGAGGGTTCAGAGGATCTATTTGACCCAAAAGGGGGATCTATAGAGCCCAAAAGAGGATCTACAGGACCAAAAAGAGAATCTACAGGACCCAGAAGAGGGTCCAAGGGATCGATATGACCCAAAAAAGGGTCCCAAAAGACCTATACTAAGATCCAAATGACCAACCCATCCCACTCACCTGTGTGCCATGGAGTATCTCAAACTTGTAGGCATAGGCCCACACATCGCCCACATCAGGATCGATTTTGATTGCCCGGGCAAACCACTCGCGGGCCTTGTTCAGCTTGCGCTCACACCAAAACAGTAGGGAACAGGCGAGCAGTACGTGAACGTCGTGTTCGCACCGGCGCAGTGCGTCCACCGAACGGGACTTGCGCTGCTGGCGGGCTTCCATAAAGATCGATTCCGCCCAGAGGATGCCCGACTGGGGACATTCTTGAAGAGCTAGAAGGGTGAGATAGGGGGATTAGTTAGGATATTAGGTTAGGATGTTAGCTAAGCAATTAGTTAGCCATTAGTACTCACCCCTAGCCATCATCGGCACGGCCACCTCCTTATTCCCAGCCCTTAGCTCAATCCTAATCGCCTCCAGCCACAACTGTTGATTCTTGGGATTCTTCAACCGCGCCTTCTCCAGCACCGATCTCGCCTTAATCAACGCATCCGAATCCTCCTCCAGTCTCGACAGTAGTATCCACAGTGGAATCGATTCAGGATTCGACTTCAGCCCCGTCCGATACTTGTCCCTCGCCTCATCGAGCCGATTCTCCTGTTTATGAATCTGTCCGAGCATCATCCACAGCTTCGGATAGTCGTCCCATCGTTTGATGCCCTCCTCATCCAACAGTTCCAAGGCTCGTTTCAAGTCTCCCAGCTGCCATTCGAGTCGGGCAGACTTCATCACAACCCTCGGTGTGGGCGCCGAAGAGCGCGCCTTGCCCAACAGATGGCGCGCACGTTGATATTCTGCATTTTCCGATTCGAGTTTCACGGCAGCCAACCAAATCTCCTCAGAATTGGGATTCGCCTGGAAAGCCTCCGACAGAATGTGCCTAGCAGCCTGTACATTTCCGCCCAACCATTTCGACTTGGCAGCCATCAGCCAGAGCACCTCAGCCTTGGGACAGTTCACCACCGCAGTTTTGAGTATCGATTCGAGCGATTCCGTGGTGCCATGATTCTTCTCAAAGTACGCAGCCTGCAGCCAGATGGACTTCTTGTTGGGGAAAACCTTCAACGCATGTGCGAAAACAGCGCGTGCGCACTCGAATCCCTCGGTTGAGGCAAAGTGCTCAGCATCCTCGAGCCAAGAGTGCTTCCGGTCCTCTTCATCGATACCGTACTCGATCACCGCCTTCACAATCGCCTGTGCGGTTAGGGCTGAGCCGGCCTTTTCCGTTTCGACCGCATCCTGCATCCAGTGTTCACGGTTTATTTCGACACCGTTCTGTTGGAGGGAGTGCAGGGCTCGGTCAATGATTTTCTGGACCTATATTGGATGAAAGAATGGATATTAGACATTGGATGTTAGATAAAAGCATAATATATTAGGGATAAAAGGGATTCGGAGTGATAAATAACGTAACCATCTAAACCATAAATCTAATCACTTACATCAAATTAATTGCCTAACACTCGAATAACTAATCACCTTACTTCAAACTACCTAAATCTACCTAACTACTTAACCAATCACCTACCTATTTACCTAACCGCTTAACTAACATCACTTAATCATCAAACTATCCACCAATGTAATCAACTAACCTACAAAAACATCTAACAGGTTATATCTACCTAACATGTTTAATGATCTAACTGCTTAACAAACTAACAGTTTACCCATCTAACATCTTAACTTGTTAATCAACAAATCACTTAACTAGTGGGCCCTGCGGGTGCTAAATTCAAAACCATTGATATTATTTTGAAAGTAATGTCCCCAAAATTGAAATTCTGGGGAATAGTCGAGTGTAAGCGAAAATCTAACCCTCCTAACCACCTAAACCTAACCTAACCCAATCCTAACCGACACCCACACCTGCCTAACCACCTAAACCTAACCTAACCCAATCCTAACCGACACCCACACCTGCCTAACCACCTAAACCTAACCTAACCCAATCCTAACCGACACCCACACCTGCCTAACCACCTAAACCTAACCTAACCCAATCCTAACCGACACCCACACCTACCTAACCACCTAAACCTAACCTAACCTAATCCTAACCGACGCCCACACCTGCCTAACCACCTAAATCTAACATAACCCAATCCTAACCGACACCCACACCTGCCTAACCACCTAAACCTAACCTAACCTAATCCTAACCGGAACCCACACCTACCTAACCACCTAAACCTAACCTAACCCAATCCTAACCGACGCCCACACCTGCCTAACCACCTAAACCTAACCTAACCCAATCCTAACCGACACCCACACCTGCCTAATCACCTAAACCTAACCTAACCCAATCCTAACCGGCACCCACACCTGCCTAATCACCTAAACCTAACCTAACCCAATCCTAACCGGCACCCACACCTCCCTAACCACCTAAACCTAACCTAACCCAATCCTAACCGACACCCACACCTGCCTAACCACCTAAACCTAACCTAACCCTATCCTAACCTACGCCCACACCTGCCTAACCACCTAAACCTAACCTAACCCAATCCTAACCAACACCCACACCTGCCTAACCACCTAAACCTAACCTAACCCTATCCTAACCGACGCCCACACCTGCCTAACCACCTAAACCTAACCTAACCCAATCCTAACCGACACCCACACCTGCCTAACCACCTAAACCTAACCTAACCCAATCCTAACCGACGCCCACACCTGCCTAACCACCTAAACCTAACCTAACTCAATCCTAACCTACGCCCACACTTGCCTAACCACCTAAACCTAACCTAACTCAATCCTAACCTACGCCCACACCTGCCTAACCACCTAAACCTAACCTAACTCAATCCTAACCTACGCCCACACCTGCCTAACCACCTAAACCTAACCTAACTCAATCCTAACCTACGCCCACACCTGCCTAACCACCTAAACCTAACCTAACCCAATCCTAACCGACACCCACAATCCTCTCTGTGGCCAAATTTCCAATTTTGATTGTTGCACTCATTGTTGGACATGAGACCCAACAATGGGAAATCAAACTTTGGATTTTTCTATCAGAGATTTGTTCGGCAAGTGTACCTAAAAAACATTTTTCGCAAAAACCAAGGTCAAACTGCACATCTGCACGTAATTCTAAGCACTTTGGCCAAATTTGATGCAAATCGGTTGAGAAATGTAGGAGGAGTTAGCTGGACAAGAATCGAAAAAGTTGTACCATAGTCTTCGCTTACGCTCGACAATGAGCTAATGGCCTAACTACCTTAAAAGGGTGATGCCTAATCACTTACCCCATCTAACATTCTAGGCTAAACATCAAACTAATCATCCAACAAACAACCTATCTCATCGTATAACTAACTAACTTACCTAACTATTTAATCATCTAACGGATTACCCATCAAACATCTTATCAAATCAGCTAATCACCTAACTAGTCAGTAATCACCTATCTAATTACCTAAACGTCTAACTAATCACTTATGCAGACAGGTATCTAAGAGAATAAGCAAGCTAAATCTACTCGTAACAGTATATACTCATCTAACATCCTACCAATATAATCAACAAATGACCTAAACACCTAGCTATAATAAATACAACTACTTAACAGGTATACCTATCAAACATCCTATCTATATAATCAGTTAATCATCTAACTAATTACATAATAGTCTAGCTAATCACCTATACCATTCTAATTACCATTACATTCTAGCACCAAACTAATGACCTAATAGCATAACTAAATACCTAACTAATCTACCAAAGTACTAACTTGTAAGTCATCTAACAGCTTAACCATCTAACATCCTACCCACTTAAGAATCTAATCACTTAACTAATCACCTACCTAAATATCTAATCGTCTAACTAATTAACACTTATACAGACAGGTACCTAAGAGAATTGCAAGCTAAATCTACTCGTAACAGTATACTCATCTAACATCCTACCAATATAATCAACTAATGACCTAAACACCTAGCTATAATAAATACAACTACTTAACAGGTATACCTATCAAACATCCTATCTATATAATCGGTTAATCATCTAACTAATTACATAATAGTCTAGCTAATCACCTATACCATTCTAATTACATTCTAGCACCAAACTAATGACCTAATAGCATAACTAAATACCTAACTAATCTACCAAAGTACTAACTTGTAAGTCATCTAACAGCTTAACCATCTAACATCCTACCCACTTAAGAATCTAATCACTTAACTAATCGCCTACCTGTTTACCTAAGAATCTCATAACCATAATCGTGAGTCCCACAAAAGAATCCCCACAGTACTCACCATAGTCATATTGCCTTGCGCCTCCTCCAACTTGGCAGCCGTGAACCAAATGTGCTTGTCCGTAGGAATCTTCTCCCGAGCCTTATTCAGCACTCTCCTCGCATTCTCATAAGTCTCCAGCCGGGCCAGTGCCAACCACAAATCCACCGAAGTAGGACAGCACTCCACCGCTCTCGAGAGCAAAATCTTCGCATCCTCTGGATCCTCCAACTCCACAGCCTCCTTCCACAGTCGCACCGAATTCGGAATCTGTTCGAGTGCCTTACGGAAAATCTTCTTTTTAGCCTTCAATTCCGATTCAAGTTCCGCAGCTTTGATCCACAATCGAATCGAGTTTGCGGCCAACTTGCGGACGCCCTGCGCAATAACCGACTTGGCAATATCCGCGGGTTGTAGTCGAGCGGCCTCCAGCCAGACATCCTCTGACGTCTCACACATTTCACAGCCTTTCATAATCAAGTTCCGAGCGGTCTGTATCTTGCCGGTCACTTCCTCCATTCGGGCAGAGGCAATCCAGGCCGGTCCGTGATTGGGATTCGTTTCACGGACAGACTTCAACAATAACCGAGCCTTCTTGATATCGGATATATCCGCTCCCACCGAAGGTATCATCGACTGCAGATCGGTGAGATAACCCTTCGGGTCCACCACAGTTTGACCGTGCACCGAGTCCGAGGCCTGATTCAGCTTAATGTCCATTAGAGTGTTACGGGCTTGACCGATTTTACGCAAATCGAGATGTGATGGAGCGGTTGAGAGAATGCCCGTTGAGGTACCCGGGATTACGGTTCGGAGACCCGTGAGTGGATCGATGGAGGTGACGCTATCGTTTGCGAGACCTAGAAGGGATGGATAAGACAAAATATTAGATCAAAAGGTCAGTCAATGGATTGTCGGAGCGTTAAATCATCATATATCTAAATATCTAATCATCTAACATAAATCGAATGGATGTTAGCTAAGATATTAGGTGATAGACTACAAGGAGAGATCAGTTCAATCCGTTAGTTTGGAAAATGCAGTAATAGAAGTGACCAGATATATAGGTAATGGATTAGTAGGGAAATAGATTAGGTTGTTAGTTGAAGTAATAGATTAGATATTAGACAATATATTAGTAGTAGGGAAATTCTCTAGGATGTTAGTTGAGGGGATATTAGGTGGGGACTACAAAACGGAGATCTGTTGGAAAATCCTTTAGGATGTTAGTTGGCTAATAAAGAATAGACCAGACTATAGATAAGTATAGAAATTCTCTAAGATGTTAGTTGAGGCAGAGACTCTACAACGTGAAGATCAGTAGGAAAATCCTTTAGGATGTTAGTTGACAATAAAGAATAAACCAGACAATACGTAAGTATGGAAATTCTGTAAGATGTTAGTTCGAGATAAGTCAATATACAATATAACCAGTTGGGAAATAGGCTAAAATGTTAGATGGGATGTTAGCTAGGATGTTAGTCTGAGACATTAGTTAGAGTAAGGCAATACTGGACAACTAGTTGAGCTCATAAATCCTCTCTCTAGGATGTTAGTAACTAACAGTTAGTTGGAGGATAGATATTAGGTGGAGACTACACAACGGAGATATCCTGAAGAATCCTTTAGGATGTTAGTTATAGGATATTAGGTGAACTCTAAGGTATACAAAGGATCAGTAGCCAAATTGGCTAGGATATTAGTTAGACTACAAAGAGAGATCTGTATAGAGAGAAATTCTCTAAAATGTTAGATGTGATGATACAATAGGCAATAAATCGGTTAGGAAATCCTCTCGGGTGTTAGTTGGGAATAGACCAAATAGGCCATAGATGTTAGATAGACATTATGAATAAACTAGAAAAAGAGAGATCCGTTCAAGGATATTCTCTAGGATGTTAGTTAGAGGATATTAGGTGGAGACAACACAACGGAGATCTGTTGGAAAATCCTTTAGGATGTTAGTTAGCTAATAAAGAATAGACCAGACAATACGTAAGTATGGAAATTCTCTAGGATGTTAGTTGGGATGAGGAGAGAGAGAGAGAGAGCAAAGGTCAGTAAACTATTCTTTAGGACGTTAGGTAGACTATAAAAAGAAATTAGTAGTTGAGAAATTCGTTAGGATGTTAGTTAAGATATAAGTTAGAACCTAAACCTAATCTAACATCTAACGGCTAATATCCAAACACCCATACCTGTATTATGAGCCAAAATAGAATCGGGCACAGGCGTAAACTTCTCCGCCCTCGGATTCCTCATCTTCTTATTCCTCGCATCGCCCACATCAGGAATGGACAACCACTCGTCCTCACTAACCCGTGCCAGATCCCTCTTCAAATCCGAAAACTGTTGCTGAATCTTGGGCCGCTCCTGCCGGTAGCGTTCCATTTCCTTCCTCAACTTATTCTCACGATATTCCCTTCTCTTTTCATCCATTCGCTGATCGATTCCATCATATATCCTATCAGCCTCCTCATCGTCCTTATCGTAGGGCTCCTTCGAGAAGAGCGAGCCACCGTAACCGTTGAATTCGTCATAGTTGGCATCGTTCAGGTCTTCGTCGTCCTCCTCCGCGGGTGGGGGCTTCGCTTCGTCCTCGCCTGGTTTACGGTTTGAGGCGGACTTTGATTTGGAGAGAGCGTGGCGATCATCACTAGAAAATAGATAGAATATATATTAGATATTAGGTTCTTTAGGATGTTAGGTAGTTGGGATGTTAGATGGGGTACTCACGGAACATCAGTAGCATCACGTGCGGGACCAATATCGGATCGAGTCGTGAAACCGGTGGCACTATACGAAAAAATAACCGATATTAGTAAAAAATCCTTTAATATGTTAGTTTTAGGATATTAGATGGTAACATACCCTCGACCAGCACCGGCAACATATCCCAATGGTGCGGGTAAACCTAAATAATAACGGAAAATATTAGAAAAATCAAAATAAAAAAACCGAATATTTACCGATAAAAGCCTTCTTCTTTTTGCTCACCAGCGCACCCGGATGAGGTATGTTGGCAAGATTGTTCATTTTGATTAGATGTTAGACGTTGGATGTTAGATGATATTAGACGTTGGATATTAGAATAAACACAAAAAAGAACGTAAATATTCAAAATCCTGATGCAATCCTGTCAAAACACGAGAAAGCCTGCGCTGCCAAAACAAAACATATGATTAAGGTAGAAATAGCCACCTAAAAGCAGTACTGTTTGTGTAGAAATAGCTGCTACCTGCGTATTCAGAAAATTTTATTTATGGGCGCTGCTACCCATTTATAAATAATTCATACATGACGTTACTGTATAAAATTATGTTTTGATTTAAAAGTAAATTGGACTGTACCGCCCAAATTATGAACGTGTTAATTAAAAACGCCACTGCACTGTGTTTTGATCGTGTTCTGGCACTACATGTGGTTTGTTTTGATTTCGGTTCTTGATTTTTGCGGTTTTCGGTAATTACTTTTCGGTTATTATTTTTTAAATTAATAGATTTTTATTTTATAGATTTCTCAGGAAGTTTCTCTTATCTTCTCTCACCTTTCCGGCAATTTTCCTATTTATTTATCGTCAGAATGGCTTTCAACAAGACGCCCAAAGCGAAACGCCTGACCGTAATGAGCTTTCTGTCCCGGACCGCACTGGGTCTCGCGGTTGCCTGTACTGGGGGCGTCATCTACTATGTGCACACTCAACAGGATGCTGAGAGGGAGAGACTGCACGAGGGCGTCGTACGGGACCAGGAGCGACAACGATACAAGGAAATGCTGAGAGGTGAACTGGCCAAGGCTACTGCAGCGGTAAAAGGTCAAGCGACAACCGAAAATAAAGCATCCTAGGATACTAATCGAGATTGTAAATTAGAAGTAGATTGTTGTACATATGTGGTGAGTCATTTGGGGGATTTTGAATGTATTTTGGATTCTAATTTGTGTTTTTTATATTTATAGATTTGTGGATTCTTAGGATTGTATTGTACAAATTGAAGTAAAATAAAATAATCGTGATTCGTACAAAGATGGGTTTTGTTCCTTTTGTAATTTGCGCCCATCTAACATCCTACCCCACTCAATCAACAGCTAATCACTTAACAGTCTAATAACCTACAGACAGTTACCTAAAAGCATAGCAATCTACACATACATCTAACATCATATATAAAGCAGCTAATCGTCTAACTAAACACCTACTTAATTACCTAAGCGACTAACTAATCGCCTATTCAGACAGTTTACCCATCTAGCATCCTACCCCACTTAATCAACAAAACTAATCACTTAACCGTCTATCTTTATAATCATCTAACTGTCTATTTACGTAATGAGCTAACTATCTAACCGATTGTCCATTTAATCCGATAATGACCTAATGGCTTACTTAAGTAATCAGCTAACTAACACAACAGCTTACTTATCTAAAACATATTAAGCAGCTTATCGTCTAACTAACCATCTACCAAAATACCTAATTACCGTTTAACTAACCACCTATTCAGACAGTTACCTAAAAGCATAGCCATCTACACTTACATCTAACAGCTTACCCATCTAACATATTAAGCAGCTAATCGTCTAACTAACCACCTACATAATTACCTAATCGTCTTACCAATCGCCTATCCGGACAGTTACCTAAAAGCATTGCAATTTACATCTAACAGCTTACCCATCTAACATATTAAGCAGCTAATCGTCTACCTAACCACCTACCTGATTACCTAATCGTCTAACTAACCACCTACTTAATTGGCTAATCGTTTAACTAACCATATACCTAATTACCTAATCGTCTACCTAACCATCTACCTAAATACTTAATTGCCGTTTAACTAATCGCCTATCCAGACAGTTATCTAAAAGCTTAGCTATCTACACTTACACCTAACAGCTTACCCATCTAACATCTTATTAAGCGGATGATAGTCTAACTAACCACCTACCTAATTGCCTAATCGTCTAACTAACCACCTACCTAATTGCCTAATCGTCTAACTAACCATCTGCCTAAATACCTAATTACCGTTTAACTAATCGCCTATCCAGACAGTTATCTAAAAGCTTAGCTATCTACACTTACACCTAACAGCTTACCCATCTAACATCTTATTAAGCGGATGATAGTCTACCTAACCTACCCACCTAAATGCCTAATTATCTAATTGTCTAACCAATCGCCTATTCAGACAGCTCACCCAATTTAACATCCTATCCCACTTAATCCAACCTGCACCAATCACTATCACCGTCTAACTATCTAATCACCTAACTACGTCTAGCTACGTAATCAGATCTAATCTAACCTAATCGTCTAACTAATCCGTTTACCTACTTAACTAATTACCTAACTAACCACCTACCTAATCGTCTAACTAATCGCTTTTCAGACAGGTATGTTTTTAAGAATTACATATGTTACAAATGAGATTGTCTGATGGTTGATAGGTCCAAATGCCAATTGTCTTTTGAAATTTGTATTATTCAGACCAAAACCTTTAATCCTGACAGTGTTTGGAACCCAGTTCGATACATTCCCAGAATTCGCTTCAACGTGAAGATGGGTTTGAAGAAGAAGGCTGATTTGTATTAGCTTTCTGTTTCATCAAGTCATTGATGTATTGGCACGCCTCAGCATTGAAACAGTACTCGGTGCCCAGTTGAGCCTCCAACTTTGTCAGTCCATCACCACCAGAGGTCGCTGCCACAATTGTCGTCTCCTTATTACCATCATCAACCAACAACAGCACTCGAAGTGTTCCATCTTGCTTCCATTCAAATATGAACTCACAACTCAAACTGACATTGACCTGACTGATTTCAAATTTAAAAAGATGTTCTTTCGAGCTGAAATTGAACAGAAGGAACATTCTCAGTCTCGCTTGTTCCCCGCCATCAACACCACCACAAAAGTCCGGAATAAGGTACAGTTGGGTTGGAATGCTCGTGTGATTGCTGTCAGGTCGGGCAACATCGCAAGAAATTGAATTGACAAATGTTTGCTGTTCGTATCTTGATAGATTTTTCCGAATGATAGTTGAAATTGTAAGGTTATAGTCAAATGCTTTAGTAGGAGTCTGTCGTATTCGTTTAAAGCTCAACTTTGGCCCTGACAAACAGGAGAAATTGTTCGGGATAGAAATGTTCTGGGATCGATATTGTGCTGCACAGATGGCGCCATTGACGTAATGATCTATTGAGAACCAACAGAAGAAGGAGAATAAAAAGATCTAATAGATAGACAACAAAATTGATTAAGATTCTTTGAATAATCCACAGCAAAACGAGATTACCTTACGAACCGGATCCATGACTCTTCAGACTTTGTGGATTCTGCTTGTAAACGTAATCGCAAGGTTATGATGTTTTTAATGGGCAAGATGATATGTCATGTATCCATGCATTCACTCACTCATAATATATCAATACTTTCATGTGCCTGTGTGTTTCTGCCAAAGGCAATTAAATCAAGGGATCACCAGAAGGTAATTTCATTATTTTGATGGTTTTTGGGGTTTTTCCCGCTTGAAAACTTACGATTTAAACATACGATCATGATGATGATGATGATGCGGAGTGCAACATTTATGATGTTGGGTAGGAGAAAGGGCAATATGAAGGGCTGCAGCACCCTTTCTATGCGTAATGTAGAGGGATCAAAGAGTCTCTCATATGCAACTCTGTGCAAATATTAATTTCGAGATTGCCTAACTGCTTAACGACCTAATGACCTAACGACCTAATCAAACCTAACTCATCTATACACCGTTGGAAAGATCATACTTTGCACTACAAAATTGCCAATTGGATCGTTTTGGTACGATCTATAGTTTTCAAGTTATAATCGTTTAAAAATAGTAACAAAAAAATTTCACGAAAATGGGTTCCAAAAACGTTCCCAAAAATATTTTCAAAAAGTTTCCAAAAATAGTTCCCAAATTAATATTAAAAAAACATTTTTTTAATATAACACTTCCGACAATTAAAAAAATACAGGTAAATTGTACGAACCTACAATTATAGATCCTACATTTGAAAGACGAATCAAAGAAAATATTAAGTTGAGCAATGTGACCTCAGATACTTTAGGGGCAGTACTGCCCACTGCACCCTTTTCCTCTTCCTTTTAAGAATATTCTTCATCTTCACTCACTCATCACCACATTGACATTTATAAGCAGCAAATATTCTCTTCTTCTCCTCGCCCCCATTACTGGTTGACCGGATGAAACGTTCCGAGATGAACATCCGCTTTGACGGCACCCTACACATAGGACATACTATCGGGATAGGGGTTGCTGCAGCCCCATTCTGACCATTTTGATTGCTATTCTGTTGATTCTCCCGGTACTGAGTGATGCACGGTCCACAGAAGCAGTGGTCACACTTTTCGAGTAGGGCAAAGGTTCGATTCGTTCGGAGATATTTCGATCGGATGCGGTCGAAACAGATTCCACACTCGAAATCCTGGTCTTCGGGTGTGGGGGCTCGTGGTTGTGGGCTGCGGAAGTGGGAGTTGCGTTTTGAGGACTTGACATTCTTATCTTCCTCAACAAAGTACTCCGAAATGATGGGCGCATACTGAGCCTCAAAAAGATCCAAATCCACCAGATAAATCGGATCCAAATGTATGGCAGCCGTACAGCCGTGCAGTACAATCCTCGCGAGAGAATTTGGCATTGTTGGATTCGAATTTGGATTCAAAATTTGCTTCACCTTCCGCTCATTCTTACAGGTCCCGAGCAGATAGTAGATGCACGCATAGTCGGGTATGTCCAACAGGCGGCCAATGGGACACGTCTGCGGGTGACCAAAGATGCAATCGTCGGGTGAATCCTCGTGTCTACAGGTGGACTCAACTCGGAAGGGACAGGCAAAGTTGCGTAAAATTGTCAAGCGAAATTCGGGATTATCCACCAGGGATTGATCCAGGTCGGGATAGAGTGGTGTGGGCGATGGAGGCGGTGAGGGAATGGGCGTGATTGAGGGCGATTCAGGTGGAACTGATGGATTCTCTACGGAATTGCCCAATTCTGCTGCTGCACCACCACCGCCAGCAGCAGCATCAGAAGAAGTTCGTACTCTCTGAAATAGAGATCTGAGACACATAATGATATGTTTGTTTCGCTTAGAAATAGTAGATCCAAATGGGGAGTGGGGGCGTGGCACGTGGATTGTCGATGTTATATTACATAACTATGGATGGATTAATGGGCGTGGGCGGGGCTGCACAAACAAAAATATACAATCATGATTAGTTGAATTAATAAATTAGTAAAGACAAAATATTCTGTATAGAATTGTAGATTGAAGAATGAGAGAATGACAGAATGACAGAATGCTAAAATGCTAAATGCTAAATGTTAGAATGGCAAATGGCAAATGGCAAATAGCTAATGGCAAATTGTTCAATGCAAAATTCTATAATCCTAGAATGATTAAATCATATATGATAAGATAAGATCTATAGAATAAAAAATCATAGATTCACTGAATGATAGAATGATAGAATAATGCTAGGCAAGATAAAAATCCTGAATGTATATCATGATTTCTATCACTAAAAAGCGCATTTAAACTAATCATCAATCATTATACATACGTGACATATACACAATGACATATCATTCATCATACGCACAGGACATGAACAGGAAAATTTAGCACAAATGATACAAAACACAAACACATAATTTGACAATGATTGAACATTGTATCATGAATGAGTCATGAATGAGTCATGAATTAATCATGATTGAACAATGAATCAACCATAAACATGAACAATTGTTAGAGGATTAATGAGACAACGGATTAAAGATATAAAAACATGACTTACCCCATTAGACTCATTACAATAAAGTTCAAGTGCGTCTTAAGCAGTTGTGACAAATGTCCTGTCCGCCTCAAGACACAATCATCATACCATCATCATCACAATGCAATGCACTCTCGCGCTGTCCACTCTTGTCATATTCTCTTCCATTCAATACGATCATATATCTTCCACTCTTATCAACACTGTATATGTCTTATGGTCTAACATAGAGTGTATGGAGCAAACCACTTCTAAGCGCACATATCATGGCTTATCATCATCAAACTTATGATCAAAGTGCACTCAAGTGTAACGACGTGTGTGTGTGTGCTCTATTTGTCATCAAGTGTCATTATCATTATGGCACATACACACACAGACACAGAGTCGTGTATACTGTACTGTCATTACAGTTCAATCATACAACATACTCAACATTGGAGCACGTTTTATTGTTATATTTCCTAGTGCTATTATGATATATAATGAAATACATGATATTATGTATGTTGTAACATACTTACTTGGAAGTAGCTTTAGTTTAGTTGGTATATAAGCTAGTTGGCATTTGGCTGTGCAACTGGTTAGTTCCTGGAAGTAGCATTACTGCAGTGGTGCACTGGCTAATGATATCGAATGATATCATTTGTCATGCAGCATATGCAGACTAATATGCAGACAGACTAATGCATATATACGTTCAATGATTGATGTGTAATATGATTCGGGGTTAATTAGATACATACTTTGGTTGTGTCTCTGCTGTTGTATTAGGAAGAAAATAAAACAAACAAATGTGTTATCCGCGTTCCAACAGACAAATGTTACTGCACTGTATTGAACTTGTAAATTATATTAGGAAATATGATGATCGTGTAAAAAGGTCAACTAATGTTGTTTATGTTATGATAAAAGGGTTATTACATCATGTACGCATGCATGTGACATATGTGATCAGTAATATGATTCATTCATTCGAGGAAAAATAAACATTTGAAAACTCAAAGTTCAATCTTTAAACACTCCAATTTCAACACTCGAAATGCCAAAAATGTCATCTATTTTTGGTTTGCTTAATTTTTTAATTAAAATAACAGAAATGCCAATTTGAATGGGTTTCTAAACGGCAATAAATAATAGAGGGTTGAGAACACGTATACGCCTTATAAGGCGTAAGTCTAATGCAGGCCATGATTGTGCCTTTATATGTGGATGACCCCCACCGATATATGATCCAACCTCAACCTTGTCCGGTTTCTGATAGATTATGGCGCCAGACATTTTTGCACTTGGAATGATGAGTCACCGCTCGATTATGCAGCGCGAATCAACCACCCCAATTGAAGAACCACTAGCACCATTGGAACTTGTCAAACTGTTGGCCAAATATCCAAACCTTCAAGGATCTCTCTCACATCGGCAAGCACTAATTCGTTTGTTAATACTCGAGTGATTGAGTGCGACTACCGCTCAGTGATCAGCACTTCCTACTCAATCAAACAACAGCATTTGAGTACTGAATCAAGCCGTCCACTGTGGATTCAAATTGTGGCACTACTGTGACCAATGACGGGCAATGTGGGGATGTCTAAATTGGTGCTGGAAATTGGTGCAAATTTGGACGGTACGAGTGCGTTCAAGATTGTTGAGTTCAATATTGCAACATATGTTGAGTCGAGTTAAACAGACTCGAGAACTTGCTGTGCATTTGGAGATGGTGAAATTGCTGCTGTAAAGAGCTCGCTCGCTGCTCGCATCATTTTCTGCTTTAAATTTCGTTTCAAATTCCATCCCAAATTCCGTCACAAATTTTATTACAATTTCTGCTTCAAATTGCATTTCAAATTCTGCCTAAAATTCCGCTTCAAATTCCTTCTACAATTCCGTTTCAAATTCCGTTTCAAATTCCGTTTCAAATTCTACCTAAAATTCCGGTTCAAATTCTTTCTACAATTCCGTTACAAATTCCATCTCAAATTCTGCCTAAAATTTTTGCTTCAAATTCTTTCTACAATTCCGTTTCAAATTCCGTTTCAAATTTCGTTTCAAATTCCGTTACAAATTTCGTTTTAAATTCTGCCTACAATTTCGTTTCAAATTCCATCTCAAATTCTGCCTAAAATTTTGCTTCAAATTCTTTCTACAATTTCGTTTCAAATTCCATTTCAAATTCTGCCTAAAATTCCGCTTCAAATTCCTTCTACAATTCCGTTTCAAATTCCGTTTCAAATTCCGTTTCAAATTCCGTTACAAATTTCGTTTTAAATTCTGCCTACAATTTCGTTTCAAATTCCATCTCAAATTCTGCCTAAAATTTTGCTTCAAATTCTTTCTACAATTTCGTTTCAAATTCCATCTCAAATTCTGCCTAAAATTTTGCTTCAAATTCTTTCTACAATTCCGTTTCAAATTCCGTTTCAAATTTCATCTCAATTTCCGTTACAAATTTCGTTTTAAATTCTGCCTACAATTTCGTTTCAAATTCCATCTCAAATTCCGTCACAAATTCCGTTTTAAATTCTGCCTACAATTCCGTTACAAATTTCATCTCAAATTCCGTTACAAATTTCGTTTTAAATTCTGCCTACAATTCCGTTTCAAATTCCATTTCAAAATCGGCCTAAAATTTAGTTTCAAATTCTTTCTACAATTCCTATTCAAATTTCATCAAAAATTCCGCTTCAAATTCATTCAATTAGATGTCAAAGTTCGAGAGGCATTTAACCAGACTTGACATTAAACTCAACATACGCGATTGAACTTTAGTACCATCTACATTTGCACCATTTGTTCCAACAGTAATTTAGCCATCCTCACATTTCCTTTGATTGCATGCACTGTAGTGTCGCAGTTTGTATCGACGGCGGACAGCTTGAATTATATAATTCAAATGCTGTTGCTTGATTGAATAGAAAGTTAATCACTGAGCGGTAGTGGCGTTCAATCACTCGATATAGGAACGAATTAGCGCTTGCTAATGTGATAGGTATCGTTGAAGATTTGGTTATTGGGCGAACAGTTTGACAAGTTCCAATGCTTGTGGTTCTTCAATTGGGATTGTGGATTCACTGAGAGGTGTGAGAGACCTAAATGTTCGTCGCAATCAAAGTACACCATTTTTACAAAGTTTTCAGTTTAGATAAGCAATCTATTCAATAAAAATATTGTATTTTTTAGATCAAGGGGAAAAATAATCATTTGCCTAAAGCAATTTTGTTTCATAGTTCCAGTACCTCTGATAAATTCATATTTTTCTTTTTTTTATATCATTTTTATATTTATTTGTGATTTTGATTTGACCATATTTAACATGTAACATTTAACACTAAAACTTATGACAGTGTCTCTACAAGTCGATTAATTATTCATGGTAATTTGGAATTTTGATTTAAGTTTAAAGATTTAAAGTTCCAAAAACTTTACAATTCTTTAGTGCCTAAAGTCTATTGGCTTCTAGTTATTGGATATTTGTAATTTAATAATGGAAAAAGGTAAAACGATAAATGGTTTAATTATTACGATATATTACAAATTATTAATATCATATTTGATTATAATACATAGTATGTGGTATTTGTATTAGCCACTAAACGCCTAGAAAATTACGATTTTAAAACATGCCTAAAATAAGCAATTTTTGCAATGTTTTTAAAATTGTTTTGTTTTGATATGTGATTTGAATATAACCAATGTTCAGAAATGTTCTATAAAAAAATTGAACGAGGAAATTTGAGATGTGTTGCACGCATGTGCAATCACTTTCTGATTACAGCCAAAATGAAAAGTTTAAATCAAGATTAGTAAATGACGTGTGTGGTTGTTGTGATTGTTTGCTGATGCAACATTGACATTTGATCTACAAACTACAAATTTTACGAATTCGTAAATGCAATCTTTTACTGTGCATGCGTGCAACACAACTCAAATTTCCTCGTTCAAACTTTTCAGGAACATTCCTGAACATTGATTATATCAAATCACATATCGAAAAAAAAACAATTTTAAAAAACATTGCAATCAAATATGGTCGTGATATTAATAATTTGTAATATACTATATCATATCGTAATAATTACACCATTTATCATTTTACCCTTTTCCATTATTAAATTACAAATATCCAATAACTAGAAACCAATAGACTTTAGGCATTTGGCACTAACTTTAAAAAGATGTAGAAAGGTGAAATGAATTAATTGAAATGAGCAAACTCATCAAGTTATATTCTCAAACAGTGACCATAAGTACAGAGATTGTAAATGTTATTAATGTTTATTGATTTAACAATTTTTACAATTGGATATATACAAGGACAATTTACTTGAATTGAAACAAGCGATAAAATGTTATGTAGAACTTGCACTCGGCACTCTGCACGTATTCTCCCTATTCGTTCTATCATGCCATTCAAGATAGAATGGTGGCTGGGCATTGGATTTGTATGGAAATTGATTTGGCTCATCATCTTCTTGGTCTTCCACTTGTTGGCATTCTCGTTCGACAAATACAAGTTCTCGGATCTCATTTGCAGGGTCCCACACGATATTAATAGTTGCTAAGTGATTTTTAGCCACAATTTGACTAGTAGTGGGATATTTTCTATTCCAAATATGTTGTACAGTTTCCAATACAAGTTTAGAGGCAGTACAATTGGACTAATATCAAAACTTGAAATTTGTTGAGAATCGAATTAAACCAAGAGACTGTAACCTGGCGTGAATCCGTAAATTGATCGAAATTTTCGTGCCAGTGGACACGGAGAATTTTAGGCGATTGCCAGATATTTTCCTGCTTGTAAATTTTCTATTTCTAGGTTATTCGTTAATTCACTAGAAATAGAAAATTTGCAAGCAGGAAAAATATCTGACAATCGCCGCTACTCTCCTTGCCCATTGGCACGAAAAATTTCAATCAATTTACGGATTCACGCCAGGTTACAGTCTCTTGGATTATTTCGATTCTCAACAAATTTCCAGTTTTGATATTACTTCAATTGTACAGCCAATTAACTTGTATTGGAAATTGTGCAACACATTTGGAATCGAAACAAGATGCTGATGCTATTTGGTGAAATAGACTTTACGGGAACAAACGAGAGAAATAAACTGCGGGAAAAAAAATATGATCTAACCGACCGAGATTCACTCACTTTTATATGTTCAATTTGCGCATCCGTTCATATTCATGGACGCATGTGCAATTGTGCGCGTGACACACATTAATCAATTGCTCTCATTGCAATTAGAATGAATTGGTTGCTGGTTAATGTCAAATGTTCAATTGGCAGACAGTGAATTGTGCGGTTGAATTGCAAAAATGCTCAAATGCTTTCGCTTTAATCTACAATTTGCGTTAGCTCAATAGAAAATTTTGTAAGTTGAGCCATAATATGACATTTGATCATTAATTGACATTTTCAAAATTCAACGTAGGGGCCATACTTAATTACGTGATCAACTGACTGGATGGGTGGTGTCCAAGATGTGATCACGCTTTAATCACGTATATTTGGAAGGGGGTCTAAAGTTCAGACAAAACCAAGAATCTCGGATTATCTGATCTATTATGCATTCAATAAAATATTGTGTAATTTTAATGTATAATAAGTTAGATTATGGTACAGATAATATCGTCTAGATGAAGTGGATTGCGCGATGAAGCGAATAGTCGATGTAGGAAGCTGTATAAGAAAGTATTGAGTTAGACCAAAACATGCTGGTTACGAGGCACGTACTTTTGCTCTGTCTGTGTGACAGTGTGATGAGCATCTCTTATAGATGTAAACGAGAGTCCTCTAGTGGTGACACACTCATTGGTCAGTGGCGACACCAGCAGATTGTGTCCAATACGATAACACTAACATATTGTATTTTTTAGATCAAGGGGAAAATAATTATTTGCCTAAAGCAATTTTGTTTCATAGTTCCAGTACCTCTGATAAATTCATATTTTTCTGTTTTTCAATTTTGCGATTCCCTTGTTTTTATATCATTTTTATATTTATTTGTGATTTTGAATTTGACCATATTTAACATGTAACATTTAACACTAAAACTTATGACAGTGTGAACACACAAGTCGATTAATTAATTATCTATGGTAATTTGGAATTTTGATTTAAGTTTAAAGATTTAAAGTTCCAAAAACTTTAGAATTCTTTAGTGCCTAAAGTAGAGAGTATCGAAAAGACGCTTTTTGACATTTTCGCTTGGCCTGAGGTTAAAAACGATGTCTCCTGATGTGGACAATGTAATTCCTGAGTTTGGTCCAAATCGGTCAACATCTTAGTGATTCCCTTGGGATCTGAATTTTAAACAGGAAAAAGATAGGGAAATGGCTCGAGTTTTGACCGATTTTCTAGATCTCAGCAACTACGTGGGATATTGATGTGATTTTACTTGGATTTACTAATTCGAGTACTGGGAATTCGATAGAGACATCAAAAATTGGGTCCAGAGAGTCCTAGGACCGGAAATAGAGGATTCAAAGTTTCAAAAATGGCAAAAATATGAATTTTCATGAAAATATTCATACTATTCGGTCAAATAATATTGATAAATGCCGTATATCCATAAATATTCCAATCCTAGGACCCTAGGACCCCAGGGTCAACTTTCAAAATTAATTGATGAAATATGGTCATGTGATATGTCAAAATTCAGGAAATGTCAGGGCGATTCTTATGCGACAAGCTAATTATGTTGTTGATTTTGTATTCGGGATTTGAATTTTATCCTACAAATGATGTCCCGGAGAGTTTATCAAAATTGGTGCAATTTCTTATACCACAATTGGTGGGCCGAAGAGTTTCTCCAATTTGGTGCAATTTCTTATCCCACAATTAGTGGGCCAGGGAGTTTTTTCAAATTGGTGCAATTTCTTATCCCACAATTGGTGGGCCAAGGAGTTTCCCCAAATTGGTGCAATGTCTTATCCCACAATTGGTGGGCCAGGGAGTTTCTCCAAATTGGTGCAATGTCTTATCCCACAATTGGTGGGCCAGGGAGTTTCTCCAAATTGGTGCAATTTCTTATCCCACAATTGGTGGGCCAGGGAGTTTCTCCAAATTGGTGCAATGTCTTATCCCACAATTGGTGGGGCAGGGAGTTTCTTCAAAATGGTGCAATGTCTTATCCCACAATTGGTGGGCCGGGGAGTTTCTCCAAATTGGTGCAATTTTTTATCCCACAATTGGTGGGGCAGGGAGTTTCTTCAAAATGGTGTAATGTCTTATCCCACAATTGGTGGGGCAGTGAGTTTCTTCAAAATGGTGCAATGTCTTATCCCACAATTGGTGGACCAGGAGTTTCTCCAAATTGGTGCAATTTCTTATCCCACAATTGGTGGGCCAGGGAGTTTCTCCAAATTGGTGCAATTTCTTATCCCACAATTGGTTGGCCGGGGAGTTATCGCTTCTATTTTTGAGTTAGCAGGTATATTTCCACATTTTCAATTTCCATATATATATTGAAAAATTGTTTTATGAAATTGTGGACTACGTAGAAAGTTTTCTCAGATTGACTGACTAATCCTCTCAAATAATTGGTTTGTTTAATGGATTCTGAAAATGTCGGATGATTGAATGAGAACGCAAACCTCGTGTTGTGTTTAGTTGATCTACCAATCAAACAATTAAGGGAACATCTCTCTGGTCAACCATTTGCGGGATTATAGCCATTAAAATAAGCCGACCAACAAATTTTTTAGGGAAAATCCTGCAACTCTATTTGGAGAAACTCCTCGATTCACCACTTGTGGGATAAAACAATCCACCAATTTGAAGAAACTCTCCGACCCACCAATTGTGGGATAAGAAATTGCACCAATTTGGAGAAACTCCCTGGCCCACCAATTGTGGGATAAGACATTGCACCAATTTGGAGAAACTCCCTGGCCCGCCAGTTGTGGGATAAGACATTGCACCAATTTGGAGAAACTCCTTGGCCCACCAGTTGTGGGATAAGACATTGCACCAATTTTTTTGGAGAAATTCTCCGGGACATCATTTATGGGATAAGATCCAAATCCCGAACACAAAATGAGCAACATAATGTCTCATAAGAATCGCCTTGATATTTCCTGCATTTTGACATATCACATGACCATATTTCATAAATTAATTTTGAAAGTTGACCCTGGGATCCTAGGGTCCTAGGATTGGAATATTTATGGATATACGGCATTTATCAATATTATTTGACCGAATAGTATGAATCTTTTCATGAAAATTCATATTTTTGCCATTTTTGAAACTTTGAATCCTCTATTTCCGGTCCTAGGACCCTCTGGACCCAATTTTTGATGTCTCTATCGAATTCCCAGTACTCGAATTAGTGAATCCAAGTAAAATCACACCAATATCCCACGTAGTTGCTGAGATCTAGAAAATCGGTCAAAACCCGAGCCATTTCCCTATCTTTTTCCCGTTTAAAATTCAGGTGCCAAGGGAATCACTAAGATGTTGACCGATTTGGACCAAACTCAGGAATTACATTGTCCACATCAGGAGACATCGTTTTTAACCTCAGGCCAAGCGAAAATGTCAAAAAGCGTCTTTTCGATACTCTCTAGCCTAAAGTCTATTGGCTTTTAGTTATTGGATATTTGTGAATTAATAATGGAAAAAGGTAAAACGATAAATGGTTTAATTATTATGATATATTACAAATTATTTTATATTTTGATTATAATGCATTGTATGTGGTATTATTTGTACTATAGCCACTAAACGCATAGAAAATTACGATTTTAAGCAAGCTTTTTAGCAGATTGATTGCATGCTCCAAATGAAATTGCATTACTGGTAGCCTCTAACTGACGATGTTGGCTCGGTTATTTCAAATGCAAAACTGTGCGTGTTCACATCGTCCGCAAAATGCTTGTGGGAATTGGGCCAAAAATATTTTCTTCAAACCTTTTTCAGATTTAATATTACATGCGTACTGTACGTGTCCAAAACTTCTTGAATAGTCATAAAAATGACGCCCTTAATTTGCAATTGGGAATAGTATAGCGTTCTTTAAAATCTCTAAGCTCAGTCTTATTGCAGTTTTCGTTATCCTGACCAGACCTGAGTATGCAAACTTTAAAGAACGCTACTATTCCCAATTGCAAATTAAGGGCGTCATTTTTATGACTATTCAAGAAGTTTTGGATACGTACAGTGAGCCTGTACGCCTGTAATATCAAATCTGCAAAAGGTTTGAAGAAAATATTTTTGGCCCAATTCCTACAAGCATTTTCCGGACAATGTGAACACGCACAGTTTTGCATTTGAAATAACCGAGCCAACATCGTCAGTTAGGCTAACACAGTAATGCAATTTTACCCTCGGCGCAGCACATCAACAGTACAACCCGTAATTATCGAATTACTATTATCCGATGATGGTGGCACTGTATAAATTGGTTGATGGACATTATGAGTACTCTTCAGCATCGTGTTTCAAAGGGTTATTCGCAAATTCTTTAGAAATAGAAAATTTGCAAACAGGAAAATATCTGGCAATCGCGCGTACTCTCCTTGTCCATTAGCACGAAAATTTCAATCGATTTACGGATTCACGCCAGGTTACAGTCTCTTGGTTTATTTTGATTCTCAAAAAATTTCCAATTTTGATATTAGTCCAATTGTACTGCCTGTCTAAACTTGTATTGAAAATTGTAGACAGCACATTTGGAACATCGAAACACGATGCTGGTGAATTAGACTTTACGGGAACAAACGAAAAAAATAGAAACTGCGGGTGAAAAAAATAGAATCGGAATTAATCAAATGTGCGCACATAAATTTGTAGATTCAAAAGAACATAACAATTTTGATCTAAAACAAACCAAAAAAAACTTACATTGAAGAGCACAGAAGAGAGAAGAAACCGGAAAAGGATAGATAATGAAACTAAAGACAAAGATGAGCTACAGTCAGTCAATCAGTCAATGAGGCAAATTCGAAAAGTGATGATCAAACCGACCGAGATTCACTCACTTTTTGTCGAGCGTAAGCGAAGACTAAGGTACAGCTTTTTGGATTCTTGTGCATGTAACTCCTCCTACATTTCTTAACCGATTTGCATCAAATTTTGCCAAGATGCTTAGAATACATTGCAGATGTGCTGTTTGACCTTGGTTTTTGCGAAAAATTTTTTTAAAGCATACCTGCCGAACAAATCTCTGATAGAAAAAATCAAAGCTTCAGTTCACATTGTTGGGTCACATGTCCAACAATGAGTGCAACAATTGAAAATGGAAATCGTGTGGGCGTCGGTTAGGATAGGGTTAGGTTAGGTTTAGGTGGTTAGGCAGGTGTGGGCGTCGGTTAGGATAGGGTTAGGTTAGGTTTAGGTGGTTAGGGAGGTGTGGGCGTCGGTTAGGATAGGGTTAGGTTAGGTTTAGGTGGTTAGGAAGGTGTGGGCGTCGGTTAGGATAGGGTTAGGTTAGGTTTAGGTGGTTAGGAAGGTGTGGGCGTCGGTTAGGATAGGGTTAGGTTAGGTTTAGGTGGTTAGGATAGTGTGGGCGTCGGTTAGGATAGGGTTTGGTTAAGTTTAGGTGGTTAGGAAAGTGTGGGCGTCGGTTAGGATAGGGTTTGGTTAAGTTTAGGTGGTTAGGAAAGTGTGGGCGTCGGTTAGGATAGGGTTTGGTTAAGTTTAGGTGGTTAGGAAAGTGTTGGCGTCGGTTAGGATAGGGTTAGGTTAGGTTTAGATGGTTAGGAAAGTGTGGGCGTCGGTTAGGATAAGGTTAGGTTAGGTTTAGGTGGTTAGGAAGGTGTGGGCGTCGGTTAGGATAGGGTTAGGTTAGGTTTAGGTGGTTAGGATAGGGTTAGGTTAGGTTTAGGTGGTTAGGAAGGTGTGGGCGTCGGTTAGGATAGGGTTAGGTTAGGTTTAGGTGGTTAGGAAGGTGTGGGCGTCGGTTAGGATAGGGTTAGGTTAGGTTTAGGTGGTTAGGGAGGTGTGGGCGTCGGTTAGGATAGGGTTTGGTTAAGTTTAGGTGGTTAGGAAAGTGTGGGCGTCGGTTAGGATAGGGTTTGGTTAAGTTTAGGTGGTTAGGAAAGTGTGGGCGTCGGTTAGGATAGGGTTTGGTTAAGTTTAGGTGGTTAGGAAAGTGTTGGCGTCGGTTAGGATAGGGTTAGGTTAGGTTTAGATGGTTAGGAAAGTGTGGGCGTCGGTTAGGATAAGGTTAGGTTAGGTTTAGGTGGTTAGGAAAGTGTGGGCGTCGGTTAGGATAGGGTTAGGTTAGGTTTAGGTGGTTAGGATAGTGTGGGCGTCGGTTAGGATAGGGTTTGGTTAAGTTTAGGTGGTTAGGAAAGTGTGGGCGTCGGTTAGGATAGGGTTTGGTTAAGTTTAGGTGGTTAGGAAAGTGTGGGCGTCGGTTAGGATAGGGTTTGGTTAAGTTTAGGTGGTTAGGAAAGTGTTGGCGTCGGTTAGGATAGGGTTAGGTTAGGTTTAGATGGTTAGGAAAGTGTGGGCGTCGGTTAGGATAAGGTTAGGTTAGGTTTAGGTGGTTAGGAAAGTGTGGGCGTCGGTTAGGATAGGGTTAGGTTAGGTTTAGGTGGTTAGGATAGTGTGGGCGTCGGTTAGGATAGGGTTTGGTTAAGTTTAGGTGGTTAGGAAAGTGTGGGCGTCGGTTAGGATAGGGTTTGGTTAAGTTTAGGTGGTTAGGAAAGTGTGGGCGTCGGTTAGGATAGGGTTTGGTTAAGTTTAGGTGGTTAGGAAAGTGTGGGCGTCGGTTAGGATAAGGTTTGGTTAAGTTTAGGTGGTTAGGAAAGTGTGGGCGTCGGTTAGGATAGGGTTTGGTTAAGTTTAGGTGGTTAGGAAAGTGTGGGCGTCGGTTAGGATAGGGTTTGGTTAAGTTTAGGTGGTTAGGAAAGTGTGGGTGTCGGTTAGGATAGGGTTTGGTTAAGTTAAGGTGGTTAGGAAAGTGTGGGCGTCGGTTAGGATAAGGTTAGGTTAGGATTAGGTCGGTTATGTGGTTAGCTAGGTGTTTTGTTTTCGCTTACACTCGACTTTTCTCCATAATGCCAATTTTGGGGACATTACTTTTAAAAATACATTCAAATGCTTCAAATTTAGCACCCGCAGGGCCCACTAGTATATGTTCAATTTGCGCATATTGCTCTCGTATTGCCATGGACGCATGTGCAATTGTGCGCGTGACACACATTAATCAATTGCTCATTGCAATTAGAATGAATTTATTTGGTTGCTGGTTAATGTCAAATGTTCAATTGGCAGACAGTGAATTGTGCGGTTGAATTGCCAAAAATGCTCAAAGGTTTTCGCTTTAATTTACAATTTGCGTTAGCTGGAAAATTTTGTAAGTTGAGCCATAATATGACATTTGATCACTAATTGACATTTTCAAAATTCAACATAGTCGTTATCTTGCTGAACTATTTGCGCAGCTAAATTGAATGGAATTGTGGGTTTTGGTTAGTTTTAAAATTAAAAGAAATTTCGTACAAGTCCCGCAAAACTAACGTTTTGCCTCTGGGACTTGTACGAAACCGTTGGCAGCAAGCTGCCAACGGCACCCCCACCCCCTCACCTCACTCAACTCAACATCTCATCACCTTAGGAACAACGACAACCAACCACCAATCCACCTAACCTAACCTAACCTACTCTTAACGACACCAACCACCCACCGAGCCACCTAACCTAACCTAAACCTACACCTAACGACGCCCAACACCCACCTAACCACCTAAACCTAACCTAACCCTATCCTAACCGACGCCCAACACCCGCCTAACCACCTAAACCTAACCTAACCCAAAACCCATCCTAACACGGCACCTAACCTAACCTAACCCAAAACCCATCCTAACACGGCACCTAACCTAACCCAAAACCCATCCTAACACGGCACCTAACCTAACCCAAAACCCATCCTAACACGGCACCTAACCTAACCTAACCCAAAACCCATCCTAACACGGCACCTAACCTAACCTAACCCAAAACCCATCCTAACACGGCACCTAACCTAACCCAAAACCCATCCTAACACGGCACCTAACCTAACCCAAAACCCATCCTAACACGGCACCTAACCTAACCCAAAACCCATCCTAACACGGCACCTAACCTAACCTAACCCAAAACCCATCCTAACACGGCACCTAACCTAACCTAACCCAAAACCCATCCTAACACGGCACCTAACCTAACCTAACCCAAAACCCATCCTAACACGGCACCTAACCTAACCTAACCCAAACCCCATCCTAACACGGCACCTAACCTAACCTAACCCAAAAACCCATCCTAACACGGCACCTAACCTAACCCTAACCCAAAAACCCATCCTAACACGGCACCTAACCTAACCTAACCCAAAACCCATCCTAACACGGAACCTAACCTAACCTAACCCAAACCCCCATCCTAACACGGCACCTAACCTAACCCTAACCCAAAAACCCATCCTAGCACGGCACCTAACCTGACCTACCCCAAATCCCATCCTAACACGGCACCTAACCTAACCTAACCCAAAACCCATCCTAACACGGCACCTAACCTAACCTAACCCAAAACCCATCCTAACACGGCACCTAACCTAACCTAACCCAAAACCCATCCTAACACGGCACCTAACCTAACCTAACCCAAAACCCATCCTAACATGTCACCTAATCTAACTCAATACAACCTAACCCGAACATATATTTACGACGCCAAACACCCATGCCAAACCACCCAAAGAAGTCTACCCTAGCGCCTAACCACATAACTCTACATTTAAGTCTGAAATTTTTCAAAATTCGAATTTTCAATTGTTGAAGGCATTTTTCTATTAAATGAAATTATGGCATTATTCGACGCAACAATCAGCGTGACAGACACACGCACACGAGAATTTTAATAGAAGTGGGATTCGTCAAAATTAAAATATTATCAAAAAAACATTTGTAGTTATTCTTATAAAATTTGTAAATCTTTAACAGCTTAGGACACTGCACCGTAAATTCCTCACCGCGCATATACACGCACTGCTCGCACACGAGCACTCTACTGCTCGTACGTGAGCAATGTCCATACATGAGCAAAATATTTTGGAGGGTCATTGGGAATGTGCTCGTATATAAGCACTGCTCATATTTAGGCAGTGAGTGCATTTAACCCTTTAACGCCGGTGAGCCCATTTTTGTCGGGATTTTTTTTACTTGATTATTAGGGCAAAATAATAATATAAATTGAATATTTTGACTTAGAAATCCATAGAAGCCAAAATAATTGAATTTAAGCATCCGGGACAAAAAAGTCCCAACAGGCGTGAAAGGGCACCAAGGAACCAAATCTGGCATTAACACATTTGCGTGTTTCTTGGCTTAAAATAGTCGTTTAAATTGAACTTTAACTGAACAAATGTAACAGTTTCACCAGTATATTTGATCAAATTATAAATTCATTAAAAAAAATACATAACATAATTAAACACGATATCACACAATTATAACTAGTCATAAGTGACGCCGTTGGCGTGAAGTCGGAGCGGGAGTATTGCGAAAACTCGTCCTTATCAGTTCAGTCATTGATGAGTCATCAAAGTACGAGAGACACAGACACACTCATATCTCAATGCAGATCTTTGTAAATTTTCACTAATTATTTTTTATCTCCTGTGCCCTTTGACCTTATGTGTCCAAAATCTAATCAGTTCGTCGACACCCACACCAGAATATTCGGTAAAATTTACAGGACGATCCATTGAACCGTATTGACGCTATCCTGCTAACAAGCCTTTTCCTTTTGAGTGGCGCCAGAGGAGTCGATCACTCACAAACTCACACTCTCGCTTCGCTCGAGCGTGAGTTTGTTCGTTCGCTCCTCCAATTACAACTTTATACTAATAAATGTTTCTAGTAACCTATATCTCCTGTATCATTGTGGTGAAAGTCATAAAAACAATTTCGCTTCGAATCGAGACACAGAAATACTTTGCAGTAATTACATTTCCATGTGGTTCGGCTTTCTTCTTGATGAATCACAGAACAATATTCACAACGTCCGCGCTTTGATTCGTCCGAAGAAATGTGCTTAGTAGGCCAATGGACACCGAGGTCAGAGTAGCGAACTGATTTGTTGGCAGTAAATTGACGTTTTCGGCTCCTGCCTGGGACCACAGCCACTGGGTTCAACGCAGGACGGCCTTTCTTCTTCTTCTTTGACTTTTGAATCAGTTCGTCTGCCACTTGTACTTTATAATCTAAAAAAGTCATTACAAGTCCGTTTTTATCTTTGAAAGCGATAAATGAGTTGACCAGTGCAATCTCGAGCATACCAAAAAACAACCTAGAAAAAAGGAAAACAGTTAAATTCTTCTGCATTGCGGGAATTATTTGTGATTACCGGTGCCAGAATTTTTTCGACTTTCGATCTAACTCGTATAATGACCCACGGTAGTAACGTTTCGGGTGACCTGCTTGCTTTTTAGACCTCAATAGGTCTATCTTATTCAGTTTTTTGTGCTGGTTCCGAATCTGGTGGGAACAGGTCTGAGATGCATCAGGTTCTCGAGATATACCCAAAAATGTAGATCAAAGTTTTGATAACAATTTTATGCTGTTTATATTCATTTTTAATGTTTTTCTGAGTATTCCAAGCTTTTATTATCATTATTTCGTTATTTTTATTAATGTTTTATAGAGATAAGATCTTAAATTAAAAAATCTCAAAATTAAAAAAAAATATTTTTTTTTGTAAAATTTTTGTTTTGAATTTTTGGAAAACGCTTATTTCTATGCAACTTTTATTGACCATTCTATAATTGAGAATATTAAACTTATCCAACAAATGGGTCGTTTGATCTTATCCCACAATTGGTTTGTTGGAACTTATCCCACAATTGGGTCGTTTGATCTTATCCCACAATTTGTTTGTTGGAACTTATCCCACAATTAGGTTGTCGGCTTATATCACACAATTGGGTGGTTAGATATTACCCCACATGGACGCAATTGGGCTGTTGATTCTTTTCCAAAAACGACCCCATTTGTGGGATAAAAACTAACCGCCCAATTTAGGGATATGATCCAGCAGCTCAATTATTAGCTTAGATCTAACTGCCCCAACTGTGGGATATAATCCAATCACCCAATTGTGGGATAAGTTACCACGAACCAACTGTGGGATAAGTCCCAATCACCCAATTGTGGGATAAGTTACCACGAACCAATTGTGGGATATAATCCAATCACCCAATTGGGGATAAGTTTCAGCGAACAAATTGTGGGATAAGATCAAACGACCCATTTGTTGGATTAGTTTAAATTTCTTAATTATTCAATGGTCAATAAAAGTTGCATAGAAATAAGCGTTTTCCAAAAAATTCAAAAACAAAAATTTTACAAAAAAAATATTTTCGACCTCAACATGTCAGCCTTGTCCACACCTCCCATGTGCTGGTTATAGTCGGCTACAACACTCAAAGCTGGTACATTTGTTTTAGTACCATTTTTCAGCTTTCTACTAACGGAACATCTGTTCAATCCGTGGTAATTTGACAAGAAATGGACCGGTTTGTTGTCGTCCCACTTGACGAAGAACAATCCCGTGTTCGATAGCCGGTAATCAAATTCTCCTCGCTTCATCTTCTTTGATTCTATAAGCTGTTTTGGTAGTCCCAACCGGTTGGGTCGCACTGTTCCAACAGCGTACACATTCTTGCGAGCAAGTTTTTCCATCAATTCGGGACTTGTATAGAAACTATCGAACACCAAAATGTGATTCTTGTCATACAGACGCATTTGTTCAACAAGTGCAATCACAACTCTTGTCCCAAGTGCATCTCCAGGGCATCTCTTCGGGGCTTTTGCCTTGGCTTTGGTAATTTTGCTTTTCTTCCTATGTACTGCCTTTTTCTGCAACAGACGAAGCGGAGAACGAACTGTTCCAACTTTTCGAGTACTATTTGATTTTTTCAGTGCATTTTCATTATTTTCATTTGGTTCCTAAGGTAATTTATCATTATTGTTAGTACGCAATTAGAAATAATCAATAAATAAACATACAAATGGCACTTCCAATGGGATGAGTGATTTCTTTGGTATAGTCAACTGTTCGGTGTCATTGTCACTTGAACTTTCTACTGATTCATTGACTTCTTTGCCTTGGTACACATCAAACGCGTACATATAAGCATCCATGTCTGCCATTGACCACAACTTTATGTGTCTCTTGTTAGGTTTCATAGCGTTGAACATTCTCAGCACTGATCTTCCTTTGAACTTCACAGTGGATTCATCAACGGATAACACCTGTGGCGGCTTTCGAAGTAGTCGAAAATTAGTATTGAGTGAAGTGATTAGTGGTCGTAGCTTGTAGAGTTTGTCACGGCAAGTTATCGGCTTCTTGTTGTTATCATTGACGTGGAGGTTAGCGAGTATATCCAGAAATAAATCTCTCGGCATTGTGTTCCTCACTATAGAGATGTCAAAATGGGCGTGTGTGCTCCAGTAATGGCGAATTGTGGGAAGCGAGTGATATCCCATGAAAAAACTGATACCAAAAAACGCGTAAAGTTGCTCTAAAGTTATTTGTTCAATTAATTTTCGGCCATTTTTTGTATGTTCTTGGATGTTGTATAGGTTGCTCTGAACCAGTATGTTTTCAATTATGGAGTGGTCAAAGAACTTAAAAAAATAATCCAAGGGACATTGACAATCTGCAAAATCACGTGGATCAATCCCTGTTGGATTGGTGAATGCAATTTTCTTTGTTGGACGGCTGGATTTGGTCCACACTCGACCGGGAACAATTTCAGTGACATCAGGATTATCGTTGGTCTGAGTGATATCATAACCTTCAACAATACCATCGAGTGTTGTTGTTGAGACACACAAGCGCTTGAATGGATCAAAAGTATCACTTTCATCGTCATCATCTTCACTTTCAACATCCGATAGATCAAAGGAAAGAGCATCATCATCATCGGCGTCTTCATTGAAATTGATCATTTTAGTGTGTTGACAGATTCAGAAAATGAATTCAAACAGGTACACAGGTAACACAAAGTATTTTGTTGATACAACAACAACAAAAGATCGTCGAAATGTAGACAGAAAATAATAAAATCACGCGAAAATGAGTAGAGAAAGACGAAGCGCCAAAACAGACAGATCTGTCTAGACAACAAAAACATTTTCGCGTTCTTTTGTGTAGACTGCGCATGCGTGTCATCCTCTCTTGAATATAAACAAACAACAAACTGTTGCCCTTTCACGCCTGTCGGGACTTTTTTGTCCCGGATAGTATTTACTTGCTATCTTGTATTTTTGTAATCAGAATAACCAATTTTTTGTATGCATTTTGTTCTTGGGTTCATGGACAACCTGTAAAAAAAATCCCCACTTCCTGAGAGTCAGCTTCAGCAAATAGGAGCAATTTGTTCAAATGGCATTTTTGGCAAAACCATTTATTTTTGAAAAATCGCGACTTTTCACCAAAAAATTGCCGGTAACACTATTTTTGGGCCAATTTTCATGGGGTTTTATGTATGAATCTAATAAAGCACATCACAACGAACATTTTGGGCTATATAAATAGTAAGAAAGTCTTAGAAATGATTATGCATTTGTTCATCAAACATCCGGGACATAAATGTCCCGACAGGCGTAAAAGGGTTAACATAAGCCACCTTACAGGCAAATATTCTTCCTATTGTATTGGTATGGCTTTTTATGATATTGAGAAATAATGAACCGGTAATAAGCATTAAATAATTCGGGTATTTAGTTCAGACAATTTTCCTTGTAGCTTGGCCGGAAAAGTAGTCGGTTATTTATTCCGGACAGTCAGTCCGGTAGTTAGGCCGGACAAATAGCCGGTTATTTTATCCGGTAAATTGATCAAGTATTTTTACGGTCAATTTAATGTGATAATTATTTAAGACAACTAATGATTCATAAATTATAAATTGCATAAAATCTTAATACCCTCTAGGAATTGTATCGATTGTTAATAATCGATTGTATCGAATGTACTTCTGTTGCAATTTGAATATGCGAAGTGCCTCTTCAAGGGCAAAGGTTACGAGGGGGGTACTGCTACTTTCACTCGCACCAATGTGCTATGCTGCCACGAAGAGTGAGAGCATTTGAAAAAGACCCCCCTGTTTCACTCGTCTTAACTCGCGAGTGTGGAGAGGGAGAGGCTCATAAGACTCTCTCTGTGTTCGCTCAATTTGTCCGTTGGACAATCGTGTTGTGTTGCCTTGTGTTGGTGCAGTTGGCTGACTGGCGCACGGTTCATGTTTGCGTGTATTTTATATTTTTATCCTTATTTCGTGATATTTCATTCAACGATTGATTTATAATTCAAAAACAATATGGCTATTACTTTGTGTTAACATGTGAATTCATGAATAACTATTCCAAGTGAAATTACTAAATTTTCAATGTTTAATTGTGTCCAATCTCCCATGAACAACATCAAAACAACAAACGCGAAATGAAATGTTTTCAAGACAATTCAACAAGTTGTATCATTAATTCAACAACATTGATCACTTTTTTTCAATCTTTTGAGATTAAGAAATTTTAATTGAAGAAGTTCAAGGTATATGAGTTCATAAGTTGTTGGTTTATTATTATTATTTTCATGTAGTCGGTTGAATGCAACTTCGAAAAATACTTACGTATCACCTGTGACTCGTTCATTAGCTAGTAAACTTGTAAATTGTGTGAAATTTTGTTATTTATGTTGAAATTTACCTTTAATTGCTAATAATTTAGTTTTTTATTTGTTATTTGTTTGGTGTTATACAATACAAGTAGTAAATATAATTTTGATTAAAAATTAAATTAAAATGCATTCATTCCATCATTCATGGGTAGAATATTCTGCATGAACCCTAATGCATGCTTCCCGGAAGTGTACTCACTTCTCATATTCGTGCAGTGCTTCTGTGTGAGCATTGAAATTCAAACTTCACATTTCACTGCCCTGCACAGCGCGCACTGCTCACACACGAGCATTGCTCGTATATTGGCAGAGTACCCGCTCTGTGCGCATATATGGGCAGTGGGGAATTTACAGTGTGTACTCAGTTGAGTAATCAGGGCAGTACAGCATTTATGAATCATCTTTTTATCATCACAAATATCTATTGTAACACACTGTAGTAAAAACCTCAACAAACAAGCAAAAGATACCCAGAAAACACATTTTCAGATGCATCTGAAAATTTTCCGATTTTTGAAGATTATGAAATAATTTTTATTGACTAATTCAAGGGCAAGGAATTTTTTTTATGGACATCATTTTGTCAAAGAAAGATCCTAGGGCCCATAATTGTTCACAATTAGATTCCTCGTACTTGAAATAATCAATAAAGATTAATAATAATCTAAAAAAATCGGAAAATTTTTAGATTCAACTGAAAAGTTGTAGAAAATTTAGGAAGCATCCGAAAATGTGTTTTCTGGATGGAACTTTGGTAATCTTCAGAATAGACATACCCAAACATACAAACTTCAATATCATTTGTAACAATCATTCATTAGAGCAGATATTCAGTCACTGTTTCTATTTTTGCACAACAGCAGCAAAACTTTTTGAAATCGATATTGTAAAAACAAACCATAAAATTCAATGAATAAAATCAGATTTTAAATTTTTAAAAAAACTCACTAAACTTCTGACAACATTAGAAAGGTGAAATGGATTAATTGAAATGAGCAAAATCATCAAGTTATATTCCCAAACAGTGACCATAAGTATACAAAAACTCGATAAATGTCCCGGGCATTCTGTCATTAAGGACTTGTTGAAGTTCGAATTTTATTTTAAAGTTGACTTGCTTCGGGTTAAGATATATGAAATGGTGAAGAGTCGGTTTGGGCAAGTCACTATTTTTCTTAATATAAACCTGAGAATATAAAGATTGGCAGTTGTCTTGGCCATCAGCTGGACAAATCTAGTTTCAAATAAAAGATGACATCATATATTATAGTCTACATTTGACTTGAGCTTACCGTGATTTTTGTCGATTCGGATGTTTCTATTCCAAAGATGTTGTACAATTTCCAATACAAGTTTAGAGGCAGTACAGTTGGACTAATATCAAAATTGGAAATTTTTTGAGAATCAAAATAAACCAAGAGACTGTAAGATGGTAACGTGAATCCGTAAATTGATTGAAATTTTCGTGCCAATGGACACGGAGAGTAGCGGCGATTGTCAGATATTTTGCAGCTTGAAAATTTTCTATTTCTAGGTTATTAGTTAATTCACTAGAAATAGAAAATTTGCAAACAGGAAAATATCTGGCAATCGGCGCTACTCTCCGTGTCCATTGGCACGAAAATTTCAATCAATTTACGGCTTCACGCCAGGTTACAGTCTCTTGGTTTATTTTGATTCTCGAAAAAAATTTCCAATTTTGATATTATTCCAATTGTACTGCCTCTTAACTCTTATTGGAAATTGTACAACACATTTGGAATTCGAAACACGATGCTGGTGAATTAGACTTTACGGGAACAAACGAAAGAAAAATAAACTGCGGGAAAAAATAGAATCGGAATTAATCAAATGTGCACACATAAATTTGTAGATTCAAAAGAACATAACAATTTTGATCTAACACAAACCAAAAAACTTACATTGAAGAGCACAGAAGAGAGAAGAAGCCGGAAAGGGATAGAAAATGAAACTAGAGACAAAGATGAGCCAGTCAATCAGTCAGTGAGGACACACATTCGTCTCGAAAAGTGATGATCAAACCGACCGAGATTCACTCACTTTTATATGTTCAATTTGCACATATCGCTCTCTTATTGCCATGGACGCATGTGCAATTGTGCGCGTGACACACATTAATCAATTGCTCATTGCAATTAGAATGAATCTATTTGGTTGCTGGTTAATGTCAAATGTTCAATTGGCCGACAGTGAATTGTGCGGTTGAATTGCCAAAAATGCTCAAAGGTTTACGCTTTAATTTACAATTCGCTTTAGCTGGAAAATTTTGTAAGTTGAGCCATATGACATTTGATCACTAATTGACATTTTCAAAATTCAACATAGTCGTTATCTTGATGAACTATTTGCGCAGCTAAATTGAATGGAATTGTGGGTTTTGGTTAGTTTTAAAATTAAAATATTATCAAAAAAAATATTTGTAGTTATTCTTATAAAATTAGTCAATTTATTACCTATATAAGTAATCTTCAAAAGTAAGTTAGTCTAACATGTTGCTGTAATCTGTAATTGCAATCAAATGATTTGGGACAATGTGAACATTAAAAATTACGATTTGGTTGGGCAAGGTTTGCTTGAATTGGATTAGAAGTGCATTCAGTGGCAATTTCCTCTCCATTTGCACTGTTTGCATAGTCTTCTTGGTCATCAGCATCATTCCCTTCATCATCATCCAAAACCTGCGTTGTACTTTTTTTTTTGTTGTACTTTTCATCGTTTGACCACTTTTGCGTTTTCCACTTTTACGAACATTCACATTTGATTGAGCATATCCGAAATCTTTTTTATGGGTTCGTTTACGAGCCGACGATCGTAGTCCACTGGTTGATGGAGTCGATTGATGGTTGTGCTCAATGACGGGCTGGGCAGATTGGCCGTTTTCCCTGTTTAGTTTTGTTGCTTTCCTCAAAGACTTGCGAATACTACGAATTTGCTGTTCACTTTTGTTAATCAAAGATAAATTAGTTGCATTATCAGCAGATTGATTGGAGTTATCGATGACATTTGGCGTGACCATGAGATCGCTTTTTAATGAAGCATTTTGTTGAACTTGTACATGTTCAATCTCTTCTTTACCCAATCCAATTTGCGTGTCTGTCTCAGCATTGTCTTTGTCTTCATCATCATTTTCACTATCCAAACCACAATCTTCACTTTCATCATCACCAGATTCTTTTTTCACATCTTCAAATCCATCAAAAAGGATATTTGCATTTTGACCATCACTCAATGATGATGAAATCATTGGTGGACAAGTGATTTGATGTGTTGACAAATGTTCATTTGAATTGTTAGTCCCAGTACTCGATTGTGCAATTGATGCATTGGGTGGAACAGTTTGGTGATTTGATGGTGAAGGTTGAACTGATGCAAATGCACTGACTTCTGTGTTCACCAATGCCTTGTTGGTTAGTCTGAGGAAGAGCGAATTGACCAGTCGATCCATTTGGCCTCGTACCAATCTATTCGTCGTCTCCTTCTCTCCTTCAATCAATTGACACAACTCGGACATGGTTGAGAGGATATTAGTCTGTTTGAACGGTTGAGCACCAGGTCGAACAGATGACAATCCGATAAAAAGCGAATCGATCATTGGATCCACGAGTCGAACCATCTCGGCCCGCAGCCACAATCTCGTGTCCACACTTTGGGTTGCAATCAATTTGGACAACAATTCGGACACATGAGGATGGGACTGAGGTACAGTCGATGAAGGTGACATGACGATAATCGAATTGATGGTCAAGGCAGACAATTCTTAACCCTTTAACGCCCGTGAGCTTATTTTTGACGGGATTATTTTTACTTGATTATTATGCCAAAATATCGATACAACTTGAATATTTTGACTCAAAAATCCATAGAAGTCAAAATAATTGAATTTAAGGATCCGGGACAAAAAAGTCCCAACAGGCGTGAAAGGGCAAGCGAAAACACACTTGTGTTATTTTAAATAGTACTGTACTACAAATTGCGCATGTGTACTTTTTACTATCGAACGTAAACATGCGACAAACGATTGCCCTTTCACGCCTGTTGGGACTTTTTTGTCCCGGATGGCAATAATTTGTTATCTTATATTTTCGTGGTCAGAATCATCACTTTTTGTTCCATTTTGTTTATGAGTTCATAAAATACCTGTACAAAAAATCCCCACCCTCTGGGAGTCCCCAAGAGCAAATGGGAACAACTCATTCAAACCTCATTTTTGGCAAAACTATTTATTTTTGAAAAATCGTTACTTTTCACCAAACAATTGTTACTAGCGCTATTTTTAGCCAATTTTGATGGAGTTTTATATATGAATCTCATAAAGCACTTCACAATGAACATTTTAAGCTATTAAATTGGGTAGAAAGGTTAAGAAATAGTAGCGATATTGTTCATCAAACATCCGGGACAAAAAAGTCCCGACAGGCGCAAAAGGGTTAAATAAAAAATCACGATGGATAAATAAAAACGCGGTTTTAAGACATAAATTTAGTGCCAACCTCAAAAGCAGCACACAAACTCAACTCAACACTCGTGCAGCAAGCTAAATGTGATAATCGCTGGTCATAACAATGCAACCTTCACAGCACACAACAGATGGCAGTTCTAGCGTTTTGAAATATTTTAAATTGTACAAACACTAGACAATTTGTGTTCATTTCCTAAACTAATTAAACTTTCGAACACCGTAATTCAATAGACATTTTATTAACTAGCATATAATTCACCATCAAATATTCTGACAAATGTCACACTTTCTCAAGCAACTCTCTCGGATCTCGTTCATCAATGATTTTGAGTGTTTGTTGTTGTTTGATGGTGGGCGGCAAACCAAAATGAACCACTCGAATGTGTTTGATTATATTTGCTTGATGAGTGGCAGTGTGACCGCACTGTTTGCATCGATATGGCTTCACATGCAGATGGATGGCTTGTTCGTGAGTGTTCCGAGTGCCCAAATCTGCAAACCACTTTTCACAATGTCGACATTCAAATGGCCGTTCTCCGGAATGTGTTCGTAGATGAGAGTCAAGACTATGTTTTCGGGTGAATTGTTTGTCACACTGGTCACATTGAAAACTCTTAATATTTTGGTGAATCAGTTGGTGTTTGGTTAAATTGCTATTCTGATTAAACCGTTTGTCACATTGATCACATCGATAAAGTTTCATATTTTGGTGAATCAGTTTGTGTTTGGTTAAATTGTCATTCTGATTAAATCGTTTGTCACATTGGTCACATTGAAAACGTTTTATATTTTGATGAATCAGTTGGTGTTTGATTAAATTGCTTTTCTGACTAAATCGTTTGTCACATTGGTCACATCGATAAAGTTTTATATTTTGGTGAATCAACTGGTGTTTGACTAAATTGCTATTACGATCAAATCGTTTGTCACACTCGTGACATTGAAAACGTTTTATATTTTGGTGAATCAGTTGGTGTTTGGTTAAATTACTTTTAACCCTAAATTGTTTTTCGCACTGGTCACACCGAAAAAGCTTTACATTTTGGTGAATAAACTTGTGTGCGGTTAAATTGCTATTCCAATTAAAACGTTTGTCACATTGGTCACATTGAAATGGTTTTATATTTTGATGAATCAGTTGGTGTTGTGTTAATTTGCTTCTCTCGCCAAATCGTTTGTCACACTGGTCACAGTGAAATGGACGTCCTGTGTGTACTCGAAGATGTCGCTGCAATTTGGATTTGCTTACACATGATTTGTGACAGTGTGGACATTGCAAATGACGATTTGGTTGGGCAAGGTTTGGTTGAATTGGATTAGTAGTGCATTCGGTGGCACTTGAGTAGTCAATTTGTTTTCGATTCAAATGTCTCGCTGACTGCTTAAAGATTTTCTGTGTTTGTCCTTTGAGATTTGGTGGAGTTGTCACAATTCGCGAATCCTTCACAGATCGGGATTCATCTTCATCATCTCCTTCCTCCTCCTCAATCTCAACTACTTTTCCATTCGGTTGGTGATCATCGTGAATTGGTATTTGATTCCCAAATTGTTCTGTGTCCTCATTAACGCCACAACTCGATTCATCATCACCACCAACCTCAATTTCATATTCTACATCGTTGATTTCATTTTCATCGTCTACATCACTCATTTGATCTTCACTTCTTTCATGAACATCTTCACTCTGTTCTTGGTCCAATTCATCTCCATCCTCATCACCAATTTGATCTTCCACTGCCATGTTGTCATCATTCTCCATCAGAACATCTTCATTACCATCCCCATCTTCATCTATTTCTGTCTCCTCGTCATCATCGCCACCAGCATCACGATTTCCAGTTCTCGATTCTTGATTAGTATTGATCTGTTTGAGTCGAATCGCCTTTAGTCTCATCCATCTGCAATCGTTACAGTCACAATCCTCGTCCCATTGATCATCACCTTCTTCTTCTTCCTCCTTTTTCACACGTTTGCACACTGAGATTTGAGATGGAACACCTGACAAACAGAGGACTTTTAGGTTAACATTCACAAAACAAATCTATTCACCTTTCTTTGCATTTGAATGTCCTGGGTAGCTGTTGGCCTGCTGTTGATTGTTGGTTAGATTGAATTCAACTTTAATTTGTCTGTCCACTCTGCACTCCTCACAGTCACACTCGTCACCATCCCACTCCAATTTGATGCATTCTCCATCACCTTCTTCTTCCTTTTTTGACTTTGGTGCAAGGTTGAACTTGTTTCACAATGCCATCTTCACCTTCTTCCTCTTTTTTCACATGTTTTGGTGCTCGAACCGAGAGTTGGTATGATGATGCATCATGACCTATACAACACAGACTAATAAAGTAACATACGAACACAACACTCTTTGCTTACCTTCATTATTCTGTTGCTGTTGAGCATTGTTGATTAAAATTTCTTTCTGTCCATCATGTTCCTCTTGTTTGATATTGACGTGATTCAATCGATCCATTTGGAGACAGTTGGACGATGAGTGAGATGTGACCAATGTTCAAGATACTAAACAAGAGGCAAACCCGATCCGAAATGGCACAGCACACAAAGCCAATACAAATCGCAACTACACGCAAAACTCAACTCAAAACAAACTTGACTTTTTCTTCACGTGCATAGTGATGTTATTTACGAATATTCGAATATTCGAATAGGATTTTCGCATAGTATTCGAATACTAAGATATTCGAATATTACCGAAATTTCAAAATTTAGTATTCGAATATTCGCGAATAATATTCGAATATTCGACAAGTATTCGAATACCTATCATAATTTTTTTAATCAGATAAAACTTGTTTTTCCGCTGTATTTTTTATGATTAGACATTTCCCCCAATTTGAAGGATTTAAGGATTCTCAAAATGAGTTTGTAAAATCTTATATTTCAATTGTTCTGGCAGTTTTCATCAAATTGGATCATAACCCTCAAATGGCTTGGCTTGAGGATTCCACAAATAGAGTTCGGGAAGTTCCACAATTTGGTTGGTAGATTTTGTCACTCAATTGATTCGTCGTGGCGTGAACATGAAGCACATTACAAAACAAAGAATAGAATAACTAAAGCAATCGAATCAAATGATGGATTTTAATCCAAATTTATTAATTATTAATTGGTTCATATTTCACAGACCGACTGGTAGATGCCTTACACCGGACAGAACAGACATTCTCCTTTCCATCCTTGACAACAAACAACACTCGACAAGGCACGGGTTATGGTGCAATGCCAGTATTTGTCACATATTGACAGAAAACAATAGCCCGAGATGTGTAGACAATTATCAATAAGTATAAGATAAGTTTAATTCGATAAAATTTACCAACTCAATTAGGAAATCCCAAGCCTAATTTGTAGATAAGATTCAAACACTCGAGTAAATGATCATTTGAATTCTTCAAAACTCCTCTATTGGAATTTGTAATAAATTATTCAGAATAAGATTTTTTAAACTCATTTGTGGAATCCTTTCATCCGGCCATTTGGGAGGAATGCCTCAAACAACCAATTATGAGAAATGATTTAACTAATGTATCAAGAATAATCCAAACCATTATTTTGGAATCACGTTCCAATATTCAAATTGTCAAATTAACTTCAATTGGATCATTTTCCTTTCTGATAAGAACAACAAGATTATTCGTATATAGGTTATATTCGATGATCCAATTGGAACATTTTCCAAGTAAATTATCTAAGTAGGCAACATTTACGGTGACTCATTTGCCCTTAGCCATAGTGGCCTTTGTGACGTTAAAAATTCCGAGAATAACACTTAAACTTTCATTGTCATTGTCTTACACCACATGTAATGAGCAAACTTGCTAAGGTGAAGGTGGTAAAACAAGTTCTACACGAGCTGGCTATTACTTTGCCTAGACACTTTATCAAATCCGACAAAATGAACTCAAGTCAGGCTAACAGGCACAATGTGTATTTCAAAACACTAACTAATTAAGAGTAAATTGACTTAATTTGATTGTGATAATATTCGAATAATATTCGAATTATTCGAATACCAACGAAAGCAATATTGAATATTCGAATATTCGGAAATTTTTCAAAACTGCAGTATTCGAATAAGAATATTCGAATATTCGCGAATATTCGAATGCCGTATTCGATTTTAACATCACTACTCGTGCAGTGACTGCATTGCCCTGACCAACGGTGAGACGAGTCCAATGTTGGGTTGAGTGAGAGTGGTGACCACTGGTGAGTGGAAAAACGTGTTTTTACCTCACAGAGCACTGCAGAGCAGATCAAGTGCACTTGACTTGTTGCACGGCGAAATACATAGTGTTCATTTGTTTTGTAGGACAGCAGCCCGAAGCCCCAAATCGTGGTAGCAGTAAATGTTTTGATCTAGAATTTTACATACACACCCAAAAATCCCACGTGTTATTTCATCAAGATTTTTTGTTATTAATTTGTTCACGATGAGTTGTACATTGTCACACGAATGTCGAGTCATGTTGATTGCTGAATTGCTCACAGCCTCTACTGATGCCACTCGTGGGTGGTTGCGAGCTGAGATGGATCGAACAGTGGACCCAATGCTCGACTCGATCTTCAACAGACTCAAAACCAAATTGACCATTGTCCAAATACATCAACCCTCAACTTCAACTCACTTCAACCCACAATTTGTCAATATGAACTTTTCTTACCAACAACAACAAAATCATTTGGTTTGTCGATCCAAACACAAATTGACAATAGCAAACGATGCAGTCAAAAGTTTTGAAATCTACAAGCAATTGAATGATTACAAATTGGATCAATTGAACTGTCTCCAAATCGACATTTCTCACAACAAATCAATTCGGCCTGAGTTGGCAGAATTGTTTCCAAATGTGACACATCTCGAGTATGTGCGAAACTATTTGTATGTCGATCAACTTTTGCCTTTGCTGGGAAAATGGAAAAATTTGCAAATCTTCAAAGTGGCAATTGAGAATCGAAAAGGCAAATCAAGGAGTACTGAGTGGAACCGGCTTTTGAAAAAATTAATCAATTGTGAAAATCTTCAAACACTCTCAGTAAAGTGCTACGAAGAGGGATTGATACATTTTAATCGTGACGGAAATAAACGGAAATATACTTTCAGCACGGCTTGTTCACTTCCAAATTTGCATCAACTCGAAAGTTTCTCATTTGATTTGCCATTCTCCGATTATGGCAAAGCAAGTGCAGTTGTCAATTCCATTTGAAACGTTCAACAAAATTCTCTGATTTACAAAAGTTGACCAATCTAACCGAAAGTCTACTCTATTCGTATCTGTAATAAATGTCATACATTCTACAGTTTACATTTTTTACAACTTCAAACTGTAATCTATTGGGACAGGAACTATTGTCCAAATCTTAATAATCTTAATAATATTATTTGGATAAGGAAAATGTCTTCGTCGTGATGGGATCGTTCAAAGGTAGAGTGTTGCACATGCGCAATAGAGACATACCTTACACTTTGAGTACATACATACACAATGCACCACTGACAGTCCAATCCAATCTTAATAATATTATTTGGATAAGGAAAAGTGAGTTCGTCTTCGTCGTCTTGATAGCATGCACCAAAGGTTCAGAGTTTGACATGCGCATTTGCGACATTCTATTACTTTGAATGCAGCGGAAGAAGCGGACAACCCCCCGTTGCTTGCAACGGGGGGTTTTAACAAGACAACTGCAAACGTGAAGCGGAACGCGAAGCGTTTGGGTTGTCTTGTTAATTGAAAATAAACATGGTAGACCATATTATGATGATGATAGGTAAAGACTTTGACTACTTCATGGATTTCATCTGTTTGTTCACTGCTCGTGACTCAAAAATGAGGCATTAGGAATATAACTGTGATGTTTGTTTTGGTGTGTATTGCATTAATTTTACAGGAAAAGGAAATGAACACATATTGTCTAGTGTTTGTACAATTAAAAAGATTTCAAAGTTCTCGTTTATGCGATTTTAAATGATTTTTACATTTGAAAAGATGTTACTTTACTAAATGATGGACGAGAAATCCAACTGTGATGTTTGTTTAGGTGTGCTCTGGGTGGATTGAACAGGAAAAGGAAATGAAGATGAATTTTTCAGTTTACGAATAAAAAATGTAGATTTCAAAGTTCTCGTTTATGCGATTTTAAATGATTTTTACATTTGAAAAGATGTTACTTTAATGAATGAGAGACTTTAATGAATCCAACTGTGATGTTTGTTTAGGTGTGCACTGGGTGGATTGGACAGGAAATGGAAATGAACAAAAATTGTCTAGTGTTTGTACATTTGTACAATGAATTTAAATTATAAAATATTTCAAAACGCTAGAACTGCCATCTGTGTGCTGGGAAAGTGGTTGCATTGTTATGACCAGCGATGATCACATTTGGCTTGCTGCACGAGTGTTGAGTTGAGTTTGTGTGCTACTTTGAGGTTGGGACAAAATTTAAAACGACTTTTTTACTGATCCATCGTGATTTGTGATTTAAGAATTGTCTGCCTTGACCATCACATCTATTACCATCATGTCATCTTCATCTGCTGTACCTCAGTGCCGTCCTCATGTGTCTAAATTGTTGTCGAAATTGATTGCAACCGAAAACGTGGACACGAGATTGTGGCTGCGGGTCGAGATGGTTCGACTCGTGGATCCAATGATCGATTCGATTTTTCTCAGATTGCTCATCTCGTCATCTGTTCGACCTGGTGATCAACAGTTCAAACAGACTAATTCCCGCTCGACCGTGTCCGAGTTGTGTCAATTGATTGAAGGAGAGAAGGAGACGACGAATAGATTGGTACGAGGCCAAATGGATCGACTGGTCAATTCGCTCTTCCTCAGACTAACCAACAAGGCATTGGTGAACACAGAAGTCAGTGCATTTGCATCAGTTCAACCTTCACCATCAAATCACCAAACTGTTCCACCCAATACATCAATTGCACAATCGAGTACTGTGACTCACAATTCAAATGAACATTTGTCAACACATCAAATCAGTTGCCCATCAATGATTTCATCATCATTGAGTGATGGTCAGATTGAAAATGTCCTTACTGATGAATTTGATGATGAAGGTGAAGATTGTGTTAATAGAATTTGTAGTTTGAATGGTGAAAATGATGATGAAAGCAATGACAATGCTGTGACAGACACCCAAATTGGATTAGGCAAAAAAAATTTGTCATGTCATGTCAATTTTGGACAATTCGAACAACAATTGAAATTTCGAATTAAAGGCTATATTGTGATATTGTGAGTAAAGTGAGGTTAGTTTGGGTATAATTAGGTATTAGTATAAGCTCTTTGGTTAGGTGGGGGTTGTTAGGCGTTAGGATAGGTAGGTTAGGTGGTAGGGTGAGTGATGGGCGTCGTTGGGTTTTGGTTTAGGTTAGGTTAGGTTGTTGGGGGAGTGTTGGGAAACAATGGAACTGAGTTTTTAATTAGCGCTCTAAAATGGTAAAAACTTGAATGCGCTCTAAAATGATAAAAACTTGAATTCGACATTTGTTTTGTTGATCTTTAATTAAAAACTCAGAGAGCCATTTATACGATTCAGTAAGTTGAACTTAAAGTAGTTTTAATTTAATCACATGAAGTGCCAAAAACATAGTTAAACCGGGATTCTACTAGATTTGAAATTGTAGCCACTCATCTGAACTGAATTATCCCATGGATGAGTTATGTTATCAATGAACAGATGGTTTGTAACGGTTTGAATCTTAATGAAACTAGGAAACTTTATTTGTAGTGAAACAAAAGTGATTTGTTTGTTACTGATATCTCTTGGGTTCAGATATTATGTGCGGCAGAAATTAGTTATTTTATGAATACCACGTACCTTATAGATAATGAAAGTAAATGTGACGCCTTGAGTTGAATATTTGATAATACTGAAAAAAATCGTCGAAACATTACGAAATAATTTGTGTTTATAGTGACTCACGTTGTTATTTTAAGAATTGAATAATTCTCGTTATTAATTTCTAGTCCAGAGTTCATTTTCTATTAGAACAAAAACTAAGAAGCAACCAAAATATTCACATGAACAAGCAAAAAAATTCTCTAACTAAAGAACGCAATTGCTAAGATTGCAAAAAGCCACGGAACTGAATAGCGTCCAACTAAAAGCTAACAAATAAACAACTGCAGTTGAATTGCTGGCTCTCTGAGTTTTTAATTAAAGATCAACAAAACAAATGTCGAATTCAAGTTTTTATCATTTTAGAGCGCATTCAAGTTTTTACCATTTTAGAGCGCTAATTAAAAACTCAGTTCTATTAAAATCTATGATTTTATACAACAAGTTTAGACTCTAAACTTTAGATTGTAGATGCGCGCTTATTGAAATGAAGGAACACAAGAGATAGGTTGCATAAAACGTTTATTGAGGAAACACAAGTTACAGAGAGTGGAGAGAGAGAGAGAAGAGGTAGTTGTAAATACAATGAATTGAGTGCGAACACGTGCGCGCTTTTATACTAATCTGTGTGTACATCTAGAATGATCTAGATGTAATCGAATGTAATCGAACACAATCGAGATCACTTGAGCGCAATCTCAATTGTGCGTGAGTGTTCGAGTGAGCTCTCGTACAGGTATCGAATCAGCAGTGATGCAATGCAGAGAATGCATCTGTGATGTACCTGTACATGATCACTGTGTGGATGTGGAATGCGAATGCGTGCGCATCCGCGACCACTACAAGAGATTAAATCATTTGAATCATTTGAAGATGTTCAACAAAACTTTGATGCATTTGCCACAAATGACGAGCAAATTCGTCCATCAATCCAACAGGTTGAAAGGACAAATTGTCACAATCAATCAGTAAGAAAAGCCGTAAAAGTTGAATGGCTCTTTTCAAATGTGCTTCACTGTTGAGACACAATTTCGCTAAACCAATGAAAGTGTAGCACAAATTTAAAGTGGTACCTCTGTACATTTGTTCGAGAAGACAAGTTTTCTGCAGATAGACTCGTGCTTTGTCAATTGAGGATTGAACAGAAGTGGACTCATACTTGGCGCACAGTGGCGCGTACAAATTTAATAATCCACAGAAATTGTGCATTCCACTGATTGATGTCAGTTGGACAAGTTGACGTTCAAGATTGATCAAATGCTCACCACAACCCGGCGCATGCATTGTCGACTTGAAGAGTTGAATTTGTATTTGATGATAGAGAGCTCTCATCTCAGAGAGAGACATCTCCACTTGATTTCGACACTTTGAATTGGGACAGTAAAACGAGCCAGAAGTTGATGATTTGCGGATTAGTGCAAAGCTACAATTCGATCAAAAAATTGTCTTTAAGGAGGGACGCGATGATGCTAAGACTTAGCAGCTAACATATGAGAACGATCCCTATAGGGATCATATATGACTTAAATGGGGAAAAGTGGGTTTCGTATTGTGCTGTTTCAAACAGAACCTATGGACCGATTTTGACATACTATAGCTTAAATTAAAGGTAAATATGTGAACTTCAAAATTGACTAACTGAATTTTTCAGTTTATACTTAATTAAAGATACACAGGTTCAAGAAGTTACAAATTTGACCAAAACAAGAGGGTTTTTGTTCTTTATGATCCTCTCACTGTCAAATAAGATAAAATATTAAAAAATTCAGTTAGTCAATTTTGTAGTTTACATCTTTACCTTTAATTTAAGCTATAGTATGTCAAAAATCGGTCCATAGGTTTCGTTTGAAACTGAACAATACGAAACCCACTTTTTCCCGTTTAAGTCATAGGGATCGTTCACAGATGTTAGCATCATCGCGTCCCTCCTTAATTTGACCAAGAGACACACTGCTACTTACCCACACTCAGCACAACCAATCGGATAGTACTTTCCACCGAGTCCATCATGATCCTCGAGCTCACATCTAGAGCAATGACACTCGAAATAGTAGTATTTGCTCAGTTGTTTGCGTCGTTCTGTCAAATCGTATGACACGAAAGAATAGCCATCATAACTGATGCACAGTTCATCTCCAGCCGCAATTGCTTTGGTTGCTCTTTGAATAAGCAACGATCCTAGAGTGGTGCTGCCGTCCACATTTGCCTCACACGAATGACACACCAAACTACTGGTGGGATAAATGCCAAAGCCAGTGGGAACAATCTCAAAGGCACCTTCATCACCACCTCCACTCGGGACGTACGGTCTGAATATGTGATAATTATAATTCAACTGAAAGTAATGTCGTAGAAAGCTTGTGCCACAGAGTATAGCCTCTTCGGTGGTGCGAATGAATCCGACTTTCATGGCCAAATACATAAACAAATTCGCAGTAATTGTTTGCCTGCGAAGATCACTCACTTGTATGCGGTCCGAGTGGTCGATCAGTCGACAAACTTGTTCGTAAAGAGCAGATTTTTCTGCAAAAAACAACGAATCGGTTTCCAACTTTGTATGTTTGTACTTTGCTTGTCCGTTGATGTTTGTAGACGTCACGTGTCGAATCACATCGATTCCAGTGCTGAGAATTATGCGAAATGCAAGATGCGAATTATTATTGGTTGTTGCATACAAAAACGGCAGTATAGAACACTCGTAACGATGATACTTTTGCCACGATTCAGTACGACAGCTGGCGGAACAGTAGAGGACCCGGGTGCATTGGCTACAGGGAACCAGTGGACCGGCGATGCAAAAACCTAGACAAGATAAAAGCAATGTACGATTCTTTAATCATTAATAAATGCAAACAAACCTTTCGAGTTCGGCATGTTCATCTCCAGGCTACGACAACAATGATGACAAAAGTGGAGTTCATTTTGTCGATAGAGAAGCGATGCAAAAGGCGCTTCCACCGTAACAATATCGCCCGCTTCAATGTCGCCCTTAGCCACCATATGTCTGCCCTTCTTGGGACAACTTTGGATTTCTACCTGAGCTGATTTTGAAGGCAAATTGACAGAAGGTTCGTATCGGTTAGTTTTCTTTAAGTGGTCGATTACAGGCAGCATTGTGTTGATTGACGAGATTGATGATTGAGCGCCTTCAGGGATTTTCGTTTCGAAATTGTCTATTTTCATTAGCTTGAGTCGAATATTGATGCCTCGTTTGTCATCTTTCGATACTTTGTGCTCAAGATGATGATCATTCCACAATTTCTTTGCTTCTAAAAATCTATCCAGTGCCATCAAACACTCAACTTTGCGAAGCAACAACTGGTGAGACTTCACTGGAGGATAAGCAGCAGCTAGTGCGTGCTCAATGTCCACCAAACAAGCATCGTAATGACCAAGTTCGAAGAACACTGCAGAACGATTTTCAAGCGCAAGTGAAAGCTCTTCGAGTCCTGTTTGAGCATTTCCTTCAGAAACGTCCGGAGCGTACAAAATGGCAAAAGTGTACAGGTACAAAGCATCGGACAGTCTTTTGCGGCCATACTCAAGATTGGCCAGATTTCGATATTTGGTGGACTTGGTGGCGCTCTTCTGTGAAATCATTTGTGTTCCAAATTCACCAACAAACTTGTCCAGCAACTTCAACACCGGAGGCAGATCGAGCAGATGTGAGTACTGAGACCATTTGGGATTCACTTCAAATTTTTGATCGATCAGAAGTTGTGTGTCAATCCAGGCCTGGTGCACGTAAGCAGAGCATTCCACATCTTCAGGACGAATCAAACGTTTGAAACCGCTTTGTTTCATAATTGTTGGTTGAGATAATGAGCGACAACTAATGTTTTGTTAGTAAGCTGACAATTGTTTGTTAACTATTATATAATAACTAATATATATACTAATTAGTTATCGAAGCCTCTCATCGATTCGCATGAGGCAACTCCAGCGCACACTATTACGATAGTCACTGAAATAGACTCATTTGCATTTGATAAGATTAGAAGGCAGTAGACAAAGAATTAAAGACTTGATGACCTTGGCTGTGGCAAATGTCATCAACCTTACTTATGCTATCGCTGTCTGCCTAAATAACTGTTTAATTCGAATAAAGCAATAGAAAAAAAACAAAAATCTACTGTTATCGTGGATGAAAAAAGCAAACAAATCTAATCACGTATTTACCGATGGTGACATTGATTGGCGAATCAATGTGTGTGGGTGTGAAGCAATACTGACCAGATAGACAAAAAATACGTAATATGTGCTAATATGGTGTCATTTTGGGTGTCGTTATCAGTTTAGAGATGCACACAAGTTTGTGGACTTTTCAAACGTGTGAGTGATAATGTTTGATGAGGACATTCACGTGGAGGTAGCAGTAGATGGTGTTGAGGGAGAATCAAGATTTGATTTGTTCATTCGTTCATCCCTTACACTAGTACTTCTTCATATCACGACATTGTCGAAGTAGTCAAACTCATTTGAATCAATCGCCTGACTTGAATCTAATCAGTGTGACCAATCTTATATCAACGCTTTGAAAACGCTACAAGGTTCAATCATTTATATCCCAATAAAGTCCCAATGGATCTGAATGTAACCAGTTTAGTGTTATGGGGAGCTAACTGGTGTTTCGAAACATTATAATGATCGAACAGATTTAAATTCGATTCTTAAAATTAGCATATTCTGAGTTCAACTTGGGACAGACAGACATAGAGACAGAAGAATTTTAATAAAAGTTGGATTCAAGATTGAGTTTTTGTCAAAATTTTAAAATTTGAATTTAAAAAAAATAATTTATAAAGTAATGTGGAGGACGCCTGACCGGTGGAGTCAGGCGTCCCACCGTGAGATGGAATTGATTGGAACCGCGGACTCGTTAGGCGTTTCAGTCTTTTTTATTGTTGGTAATGGACAAGTACAAAGGAGTCGACTGATGCGACTGGCCAGTTCGGTGGCCAGAGTCTGACTGATGGAAGTTTTGTCACAGATCGATAGTTGTACGAGTAATGACAAGTCGATCTGGTATGCAAATGGCTGTGGTGTTACGTGGCGACATGACTGTGGCATGCGCTCACCACAGTAATAAATTTTAGCATTCAAAAATAGAGAGTCACAACCACTGGAGCAAAAAAAAATCTTATGCGTCTTATGTTGACCACATTATAAGGTAACACACAGATACTTTGTATTAAGTGACTTTTTGCGCTTCAATGACCTTACTCGTTTAAAGTGCAAATACGAATACAGTCGACGGTTGTGTAGTAGCGAATGTATGTATTGTATGTACCGTGTGTTCAATAAGTAAAGATAAAGTAGGTTTATGAATTTTATCTTTGACCAAGGACTTTCATAAAATTTTTTGACATGCTATTTGAGACGCCAACTTAGTAGAGTATCTGATGGTATGGGTTCCAAATTTGGGACCACGCCCTCCTAGGAATATTCCGGAAGTCAAATTAGAAGTTTTGCTTTTCGGGCTTATTTTGGCCCAATAAAGGGTGGAAAAATTCTTAAAAAATAAAAATAGCCTACTCCTGGCACGAATACTTAGATTCAAAGTCGATTGTTCCAATTGGAACGTTTTGGATCATTTCCAAAAAATAAATTCCGCTTTCATAAAAACGTTTCAAAATAATTTTAAAGTGATTTTAAATTATTTTAAATTGGAATTTGTGTCTGAAAACTGTCAAAAATACGTGTTCCAGTTGGAAATTTTAATTAAAAGTGATTTTAAAATTTTTTAATTTTTTAATATTGAGAATCTCCAATTAAAAATGTGAAACTTTTAATACCGGTTGTTTAAAGACATAAATTCTTGTTTTGAATATTTTTAAATAATTTTTAGCTGATTTCGAAATAATTTTACGGAACCGGAAATTATTTTTTGGAAATGACCCAAAACGTTCCAATTGGAACAATCTACTTGGAATTTAATTATTCGTGCCTGGAGTAGGCTATTTTTATTTTTAAAGAATTTTTAAACCCTTTATTGGGCCAAAATAAGCCCGAAAAGCAAAACTTTTAATTTGACTTCCGGAATATTCCTAGGAGAGCGTGGTCCCAAATTTGGAACCCATACCATCAGATACTCTACTAAGTTGGCGTCTCAAATAGCATGTCAAAAAATTTTTATGAAAGTCCTTGGTCAAAGATAAAATTCATAAACCTACTTTATCTTTACTTATTGAACACACGGTAGTAGTCAACTTGAATTCAAAGCACCGAAATTCACTATTCTGTCTACTCTCGGTTTAGACTTCTATGATCATGAGAATCAAAAAAAATAAATGAAGCAGAATTTTGTGATTAACTTTGAATCGATTCTTGACAGGTTGGTATATTTTAAAAATAAATGAGTACCAATTCGATTGGGTTGGACAAACAAAAATAATTCAAGTCAATGTTGTTGTTGTGGTCGTGATTTTGTTCTATTTGACCTTATCGTCCTGTTAATGTTATTTCAACAAGAAAACTCAATTCCCTCGTGACAGGTCACAATGGGAATTGTCGCTGCGCGAACGTTTTCTTGTAAAACCCCCTTTGTAGTCATCGGCTAAATGTCCGGATTGTCCAAGTGAGCATTGCGCATGCGCCAATAAATGTGTACAGTGTTATTAAGAATTCAATGGTAACAACAAAAGTTGAGTCCAGGGGCCCTAGGAACGGAAATGGAGCCAATAAATGGTGAAATATTGGTCAAAAATAACAATTATGTCAAATAATTAGTTTATTGTACAAATAAATGACATACAATTTATATTTAGACATGTCTCACTTTAGGTCCAAGACCATAGGGCCCTAAAGTAAACAATTTAGATGGATCACCATTTATTGGATCTATTTCCGGTCCTAGGGCTCCTGGACCCAACTTTTGTTGTCACCATTGAATTCCTCGTATTCGACTTAGTAAGTATGGACAAATTCGCAGCCATATCCCTTGTGGTTGCTGAGATCTAGAAAATGGGCTCAAAACCACAGATTTCTCCACTGTTTTGACGGGGAAAATCCAGGTGCCCGGGGATTCGGTTAAACATTAACCGATTTGGACAAAAACTTGTCACCGTGTTCTTTACATGTAATGACAAAGTTTCCGATATCAGGACCCGAGAAATTCCGTAATTGGGTAGTTTCGATCCAATCTACTGCCCAAGCTACAATTGTTCACCTACCCCCTGCCGGACAATGTCGATAAACTACACTCCATCTGTTGTTCATATCTTGGCTGGTTGAAGTGCTTGGCCACTCTGTCGGAGCAGTACAGCTGCAACTCAACTGTGACGCAGAGATTTGCCGAAAGAATAGGAAACTTCACCGAAGGTCAAGAGTGTAAGGATGTACTGTGGTGTGGTTTTGCCACCGGTGATCAGTGGTACTGGATCTGGATTATTGTGCTTGGTGGCTCGTTGGCAGTGGCTGTTGTGGTCATTTTTGTCATGAAACGTTTGTATGGTTTAATAAAAAAATATATGCTGTACTTCAACCAATTATCACCACCAATACAACCAAATGAGTTGTCCAATTACTTCATTAAAGCAACCAAATCCACTTTTATCACTAATCCTGTGTGCACTTTTATGATTATTCTCTATTGCACTGTCAAACACGTATTCAATAGCCAGATCAACTGTGTCACCTTAGAACACAGAGCCAAAGCCAGACAAATTTTGGCAAAATTGACAGACCAAAAATTTGTAAATGACACTGAAATGCACTGAAGGTGACAATTTATTACTGCCGGCAACAAATTAAGTTGTTGCCGTCATACAGATATTTGTCGTTTGTTGGAGTCAAAGTATGCAATCAGACACAAAGTATTACTGCTTATCTTTGCAGTAAATATTTATTGGATAAAATGTTGCCCTGTCAGGTAGATAAATAGATAGTGAGTTTTTTGAGGCTTACTGTGAGTATGTTTAAGCATTTCTTAGATTCTTACATTTTGTTTTGTGTTTCAAAGTATTTAATTTGATTTAAAACTTTTTTGTTGTTCCATTTGAAACAATCTTGAAAAAATGGAAAGCAAAGTTGAACCAGCAAATGCAGATCAACCGAACATGCAGATTGAATCCTTAGTACGGCTGATCAATTCAATTGATACGAAGGAGTGGCAAGTGAGCAAGCATCGTGAATTACTTTCGGCGATTGTTGAAGTGCTCAACGAAGACGCTTTGAATTCATTGGACAGCGATTTCATCGACCAAATTGCCCAGTACTTTGCACTGGTGCTCTGTCACTGTAAAGATGAGGACATTTTCAATATTTTTTATAGGGCAATCAGTGTATGTCCAACAGATAAGCTCGATTCTATTATGCTGCAATTGATTACGCTGATGCTCAGACAGTTTGCTAAAGAAGAGTGGGCCAGTCACGAGCACATGTGCACTATGATTCGATTTGTGTTGAACAGCCATCTAGCTTCACTGCACCAGACTGTCATTGAGAGAATGTTTGACTATCTCTCAAGAATTATTCTTCTATGTGAGAATATTGAAATAGAAATTGAGACAGCTCTTCAAACAGTTGCTCAATTTCCTCTAAGCAAAATTGAGTCTTCATTGTCACATTTAATCGATTCTTCGGTTGGTGAATTGCAAAGTGAGCAGAGCAATTGCTACAGACACGAGAACATGTGCTATCTGATCGGTTCACTGTTGTTGGAAGAGCATCGAGATGAATTACAGCAAAATCTTATTGATCGCATGTTTGCCTATGTGACAAAATTAACTTTTCAATTTGAAAGTTTTGAGCAAAGAGACATTTCACTTGGCATATTTTTTACAATTTCCTCTAAGCAAAATTGAGTCTTCATTGCCACATTTAATCGATTCTTTGGAAGGTGAATTTCAAACAGATCAGACCAAATGGTGCAGACATGAGAGCATGTGTTTTCTGATCATTAATTTGCTGGAAGAGCATCGAGATGAATTACAGCAAAATCTTCTTGATCGCATGTTTGTCTATGTGACAAAATTAATTTTTCAATTTGAAAGTTTTGAGCAAAGAGACATTTCACTTGGCACATTTTTTTAAAATTTCCTTTAAGCAAAATTGACTCTTCATTGTCACATTTAATCGATTCTTTGGAAGATGAATTGCAAACGCAACAGTGCAATTGGCGCAAACATAAAAATATGAGTTTGGCAATTGAATTGCTTTTTAGATGAGCACGCAGATTCGTTTCAGCAAAATGTTATTGATCAAATATTTGATTATCTCATAAAAAATTATTGTCAAATGTGAAAATGACGATGAAGCACGATACAGTGCGCTTTCAGCAATTCTAACACTTCCATCAAGTAAACTCGAGTCTTCTTTGTCCCAGTGGTTTGAGATAGTTTTCAAACAACTGAAGCCAGAATTAATTATAATGCGTGAAAAACATGCCAAAATGTTAAAATTTGTCCAGAAAGTGCTGAATGGACAGGGCGATTCGTTGGACGATGCTCTCCTTGACCGTATGCTTGATTATGTCACAAAATTACTCGTAATTTGTGAGATTGAAGCCCAAAAAGACATTGAAGAATATTTTTAGTATATTTGCACAATTTCCACTGAGCAAGCTGCAATCCACTTTGCCACCTTTAATCGATTCATTGGAAAGTGACTTGAAAACAGGCGTGATCGGCTGGCACAGACACGAGTACATGTGTTTTGTGATTCAAAATGTGCTCAAAATTCATCGGGATTCGCTCGTCCCGACTGTGATTGAGCGAATGTACGACTATGTCATTATGACACTATCACTTCAAAGGAACGACGACGACGAATCTTATGTATTTGTTGCATTGAGAAGGCTTCCACTGTTTAAGCTTCAGTCTTCCTTTGTGCCGCTGATCGAGTCAATGAAGAGTGAACTCGACACCGAAATGGGACAAGTTAAATGGGCCAAACAGGAAGATATGTGTTGCGCCATTCGTAATGTTTTGTGTGAGCATGCCGATTCACTGGACCAAGCTGACATTGATCGCTTGTTTGACTATGTCATCAAAGTAAATCTTCAATGGCAAGGATATGGTCAAATGTATTTTGCGCCTCGAGCGTTAGTCAGATGTCCTCTAAGTAAACTTCAGTCTACATTACCACAGCTGATGGACTCGATAGAAGGCGACTTGAAAGCAAAACAGTGCAACTGGCGTAGACAGCAAAATATGTGTGTACTCATCGAAAATGTATTGTTATATCATGGCGATTCATTGGACCAATCGTACACTGATCGTTTCATTCACTATCTCACAAATGTGATTTTGCAGTGTGAAAACAAGGAACAATTATCTGCAGCAAAGGGCGCACTGGGAATGACTGGCATTGAAAAGCTTAAAATTTCAATGATCAAACTGATTGAGACGTTGAATGGAGAATTGAAACAAGCCCAACAGAGCCACGACTGGCGTAGGCACAATAATGTGTGTTTGGTGTTTTACGATGTGCACCTAGGTCATGCCAATCTATTGGACACGTCTGACATTGACCGCTTCTTTGACTATCTCACAAAAGTGATTGAACAATGCGAAAATGCAAATCTTATTTTAGGTGCATTTAAGGCATTTTTAATATTTCCTCTAAGTAAGCTCGAATGCTCATTTCCAAGTTTGATCGATTCATTGGAGAGTGATTTGAGCGCACCGAGTCATCAATTGCACAGACATCAAAACATGTGTGGAGTGGTACAGGCGATATTGGAAAGGTATCAATTTCGTGCACTGTCACCAGTTCTAGGTCGGATGCTTGACTATTGTACAAAGATAAGTAAACATTTGATTTGTGCCGATTTGATTCCAATTTTGAATGAAAACGAAATTATGTTCACTCTAGAAGACCTAACTTTGTAGTAAAACATTTTAATAATTTTTTTAATAATTAAAATTGAAATTTAAAAGCCACCGCGGACTTGTCCAAAAAATATTTTTTTGACATTCAGTAAGAATCCAAATTTGTTGCTATAAAAAAATAACAATATACCACTGCACTGTAACACACCAAACAAATCAAAAACATTTGTCATCTTTAATCAACAACAAGTAAGGTATTGTTAACCCTTTGAGTGCCGCGTAGGTACTATGTGTACCTACGGGGTTTTGAGAGTTGTACTACGTCTAATGACTTGAAATTTGGACCATATATACCTAACAGTAGCCGGATATGGTTCGAGGTTCCAGAAGTGCTTCAAAGTGGATTCTTCTGGGGGCGGGGTTAAAGATTCGGGAATTTGAGATTGCCAAACGTAATTTTATCGGCCAAAGGTCATTTGACCGGAAGGACAAGTGTATCCGATGGATCCTCTAGGATTTAGCAAAAATGCATATGACCGATTGCAACCAAAATTTAGGAGCATACTCAGGGGCCATAGAGGATTTCAGAATTAATTTATGAGCCCGATCCATTTGGATCGAAAATGAATCTTGACTTCCGGTTTGACCGAATCCAAAAACAGACTACACCATCGTGTTGCCGCGAAAAAGGCGATGCGATTTGCTACCAAGATCATCAAAATCCGTTAAGAAATAACCGAGATATAATGAATAAACGATGTAGTTCGAAATATCTTTCAGACTGGGCGTCATGGCGTCAAATGTATGGAACCAACAATTATCAGGTATTTGATTATTTTTTAGTTTAGATGCAATCTACATCAAAATCCAAGCACTTTGATACCAAACACGGCCAGATTTGATAAACTTTTGTCAAATGTCCATAAACAGGATTTTGGTGCCACGCCCCCAATAGGGTCCAACTAAAAATTGACCAAAAATAGTCGAATTTGGTATCAAATTGCTCAGAATGCCTTGTAGAATGTATTCCCACTTCTATTAAAATTCTGGTGTGCGTATGTCCGTGTGTCACGCTGTTTGTTGCGTACAACAATGTCATCATAAAAGTGCAAAAAATGCAACAAAGGAAAAATTTTATCAACAATTGAAATTTCGAATTTTGGTGCGTTTTTCCGTCGATAGACGTAGGTTTAGGTTAGGTTAGGTGGTTAGGTGAGGGTTGGGCGTCGTTCGGATAGGGTTAGGTTAGGTTAGGTGGTTAGGTGAGGGTTGGGCGTCGTTCGGTTTGGGTTAGGTTAGGTTAGGTGGTTAGGTGGGGGTTGGGCGTCGTTCGGTTTAGGTTAGGTTAGGTTAGGTGGTTAGGTGGGTGGTGGGCGTCGTTAGGAGTAGGTTTAGGTTAGGTTAGGTGGTTAGGTGGGTGTTGGGCGTCGTTAGGTGTAGGTTAGGTTAGGTTAGGTGGTTTTTTTTTTAAATTTGAAAATTGTTTTTATTTAGTTGTATTTTAAAGTTTGATATTACAAAATCGATTTCAATAGTTTGCTCATAGGCAAAAAGGAGACAGTGTCTAATGCCTGCTCCTGAAATGTGTGTTATAAGTGGGAGTATTAATAATTGTCTGTTGAGAATGTATATTCTTAGGATCACCTAAGTTCTCTTGCTTATTTGTTGGATGAATAAATGATTCTTAATTGCACTAACCCTACGATTGCTAATGTCCCTGTCATGATGCATGAAATATTTACAAATGTGTTTTTTAGTTTTTTGTTGTTTTTCTTCTTTTTTTTTGTGTTTTTTGTGTTATAAAGATGATCATAATAATTAGTATTTACAATAATAATAATAACCTAATGAGATCTGCTTCTTACTCGTTGACGTCCGCGATGTCTTCCCAGGCGAAGAGTTCGTCATCGAAACGTTGTTCCGCAAAGAAATCGTCCATGTCAATGAGAGGTGTTTCGTCTTGACTTTCTGGGTACGAGTCATTGAGGTTGTTAAAGTTTAATCTGGCGACCAATTCCACCAGATCGTCTTCCATGTTGTCATTGAGCAGGTCTTCGATTACTCGGTCTTCATCCGATTCGTTCGACCCATTGTCCACCTTTAACATTTCGTGAATTTTTTCCGCCACCTCACAAAACACTTTGAAAGCTTGAGGCAGTTCCACCAACTGCATCAAGCATTGCCATGGCAAATCAGCCTGTTCAAATGCTTGCTTAGTGACCAACGAATACTTGGGACATTTCAACAAGACATGTTCAACTGTCTGGCTGGGTCGTTGGTTGGTTATCCGGTTACAAATGCACGATCCGTCTCGAATCACCTTGAATCGCGCTAAATATTCGCGGAAGCAACCATGGCCTGTGTAGAACTGAGTCAAGACATAGTTAGTCTTGAAATGCTTTGGCTTGTGGTTTGCATCTCTGAAAAACTTTTGGATAGTTTTTCCTCTGGTCTTCACTTTGTATATTTCGGCAAATTTGCTCTTTGCCCACTTGTTCGCTTCATTCCTGACAAATCGTTTGTTATAGAAAAAGTAGACAGGTCTTGATGTATTGAGACACATTTCAGCCGCTTGATCCTTAACTTTCGAGTAATTTTTGTCACCCTTGAGCTTTCTGCGGATGATGAGGTTGCAGTTGAGCTCACTCAGTATTTGGACCAACTTGTGCTCTTGTGGGTTCACCGTCAGTCTTCTTTCTTCTATAAAGCGGGCACATTCCAATTCATCGGTTATGATTGTGATTGTTCTTGGGGCACTAAATTCCATCAGACATTCTAGTGCTTGAATGAGTGCATATTGAGTCGCTTGGCAGCGATCAACAAATCCAAAGAATTTGTATTTTCCTTCGTACACCTTTCTTGGTGTAAAGATTCGGAAAGCACTGCCCGTCTTGAATTCGTCAGGCAAAACCGCAGAGTTCGTTTTCTTTCTCTTTGCTGAGATGTACAAGTGAAAGTGGTCATCTGAAATTGGTTGCAGAGGAGGCGAATAGTTGACAGCGGGGCTGTTTGTGTTGTCATTTCGTGTGGATGGTCGAGTTGAAGCAGATTGTGATGATGATGATGCTGGAGTTGATGATGTTTGTAGTTGTTGATTGGTGGATGATGAGGGTGATAGTTGAGGTATTGTGGTTGATGGGAGATTATTCGCGGCTAATGTCACTGCAGCTCTGATTCTTCTCAATTGTTGTACGATTTGATCAGACACTGATGAACTAGTCGATATTTGTGATGATGATTGAGGTGATGATGGCGATGGTGGTGATGGGTTAGTTTGTACAGTATGGTTTGGTGTTTGTGTGTTTGTGTTTGTTGAGGGCTGACGTTTCGGTCTCAGAACTTGGGTTCTTCCACCCAAGTTGGCCATTTCAGCTGGTGACTCATAGCAATCTTTTTCTGGGTCTGGTCGATGTATGCCTGCAGGTCGAAAAGGGACACTCAATGGGTTGTCCTCTGTGGGTCTGGCTTGTTTGGCCTCAAACTCCCATTTCTTCTTTTGAACAAACAATTGGACTGGAAGAACCTCAGAGAGCATTTGAGCGGCTTCAGTGGAAATGGTTCTGTAACCGCAAACCGAGAATCGGAGACAGTTGTGCTGAAAACTTGCCAACTTTTTCCAAATGGTTTGGGTAATAGAGTCTGCCCAAATTTCACAGCCATAAGAGAGAACAGCTCGGACAACTTGTTCGTAAATCATAACGCGTTTCTTGCAGTTGATGCCAAAAGTGTTGCGACAAAATTTCATTAGTCCCCCACACAGAGGCGTCAGCTTGTTGATCAAATCGGTGATGTGCTGGGTGTATCGCAAAGTTCGGTCAAAAGTCACTCCAAGAATTCTGACTTTGGTGTCCAATTTGATTCGTTGACCATCAACTTCGAGATTGCCACGTGCGCGCAAATTTACCCTAGCAAGGGGCATTATGACACATTTGTTGAGACTAAGCTGTAAACCGACACTTTTACACCAATTGTGAACTTTTGACACGAGGATTTCTATGTTGCTTTTTAGTTCGGTTACGGTGTCTCCCCAGACGGCGGCAGAAGTGTCATCCGCATAACCAGACACTACTTTTCCAAAGGCACTCCTTCCCGTTGTCAGCTCTTGCAGCAGCAGGTCAAGGGTCAAGTTCCACAGTGTCGGTGACAGTACTGAGCCTTGTGGACAGCCTCTTGTGAGGTTCTTGGCTATCCTGACTCCACCAAATGTGCACTCCACGCTTCGGTCGGTGAAATAGCTTTGGAGAAGTTGAATCATATCCATTGGATAGTTTCGTTCGTGCATAACCCTCATGATGTTTGGCCACCAGCAATAGTCAAAGGCGCCTTTAATGTCAAACGAGACCAGTGCCACTTTCTTTCCAAGCGATTTTTGTCGTTTCATTTCCTTGGTCAGAGCAGAGAGGGCAGTGATGGTTGATCCTCCCCTGTGGAAGCCATGCTGGTGTGGAGAGTTTAGGTTGTTGCGTGAAGCAAAACTCTCGAGGCGATCCTTGATTACTCGCTCGAGAATTTTGCCCAAATTTGAGAGGAGACTGATCGGCCGATAAGCTTCAACTTCCATGTAATTGGCCTTGTTGGGCTTGGGAATGAAAATTGCAGCGGCACTTTTCCATTCTTTCGGAAAGTGTTTGAACTTGATGCATGCGTTCAGAATGTTGAGAATAATTTCTTTTGTGAAACCAAAGGTCTCAACAATCATTCGGTTACTTACACCATCCAGTCCAGGTGTAATTTTGAAGTCAAGTTTTTTGATAATCAGTTCCAACTCTTCCATTGTGACCGGGTCAATTTGGTCTGTGTTGGTTGAGTAGATGCGTTGTGGGGGTGGTGGTGCTGTCATTGAACGGGTAACACGTTGTGTTGATGATTGAGAGAGAAAGGTGTGTGCTGGTTGAGTGGTGATGGTTGGTTGTGATGAGAAATGTACAGAAGATGATGATGCTGATGGTGCACTTGTTGATGAGGGTGTTGATGAATGTGGTGATGCTGTGGTGTGGTTGAATCTGTACAGTTCGCGGATTCTTCTCATTTCGATTGTGTCGGCAATAGGATGGTCGTTTGGAAACTTTGCATTCATCATTGTGCTCAAAGTTTTCTTAAGATCTTTACTATTTTCAAGGAGAGGGGTTAGAATAGGATTCTCCTGTACAGATTTGAGAAATAGAAAGAATCTGCCCCACGGATCAGTTCGATTGTCGTCTGTAACAAAGTCCTTCCAGTTGTCTTCGATGGCTGCTTCAACCAATTCGTAGAGTTCGGTATTGGCTTTCACAATGCCCGAAAACAAAATTTTTTATCTCTCCTTCAAGTTTTGTCTTCACTCCTAGATTCAGTATGTTCTGAAGTTTCCAAATCACCCAGCCACTCCTCTGTACATGTTGTTTTGACCGAGATACTGTTCCTGGAACATTGGATGGGTCAACTATTTTGATGGACGGGGAAATTCAGTCTGTGGAGGTGACGAGTGGGTTACTGACTATTTAGAGGTCGGGGAATCCGAATATGATGATAATTTTGTGATTGGGCGTCAGGGCGCCACCAGGGGGCGTTTGAAAATGGTGAAATTGGGATTTACGAGCTGACAAGTGGGTTACTGACAATTTCGAGGTCTGGGAATCCGAATATGATGATAATTTTGTGATTGGGCGTCAGGGCGCCACCAGGGGGCGCCATGAAATAGCAAAATTTGGGTTTTAAGAGGTTTACAATCGATGTTCAAACAAATTCGAGGTCTGGGAATTTAATAAGATTGACCATTTTATGATTATTAGCTCGCTGAGATTCCCTGGATGAGTTGTTGGATCTTATCCCCAGTTTGGGGATCGGGGAGATTCCCTGAACATTGCCATTTTTCAAAACCGTGATAAAATAGTAAATTTTTGAAAAATTGGGCTGTGTCATCTGAGCTCATAATTGGGTTAAAGAAACTTATCCCTTACTTAATTTATCACACAATTGGGGTTACTGGTTCTTATTCCACAATTGGGTGGCTGGTTCTTATCTCACAGTTGGGTCGTCGGATTTTATCTCCCAGTTTGTGGGCCGGGGATATTCCTCAGATAAGTTGATGAATCTTATACTCCATTTTTTTAGCTTAGAGACTGCAATTTGTGGTAAATTTACCATTAGTTACTGGTAAAAATTTATTTCACTATTAATTACTTTTTTTCAATTAAAAGTGAGTTATGTGTGAACTCTTATCTACCAATTGAATCGTTTTATTTTATCCCAGAGTTGGGTTGCTGGCCATACCCAAATGGTGGTTCGAGTTCATGCCGGCAAGTAATCTTTTGGTTCTAATCCCGTTAAAATTCTGGATTTTATCCATCAATTTATCGCAGAGAAGCAAAAGAATAAGCGGTCTAAAGAAATAATAATTGAATGAATTCAGCAACTCTATTTTGGGATACCAGAAGAACCAGCAACCCAATTGGTTGATAAGAACCAGCAACTCAACAGTGAGATAAGAACCAGAAACCCAACTATGGGATAAAAACAAGCAACCCAACTGTGGGATATAAACCAGCCACCCAATTGAGGGATATGAATAAGTAACCCAACTGTGGGATATGAACCAGTAACCCCAATTGTGTGATAAATTAAGTAAGGGATAAGTTTCTTTAACCCAATTATGAG